>JAOPJI010063842.1:0-11599 GCA_027122695.1 Merluccius productus
TCTCTCTCTCTCTCTCTCTCTCTCTCTCTCTCTCTCTCTCTCTCTCTCTCTCTCTCTATATATATATATATATAATACCACAAGACATGATACAGAAAGTAGCCTTTGTTTTTTATTAAAACCTATTTAATAAAAAACAATGGCTATTTAACAAGTAATAAATCACTAACTTTGAAGGGACAAAGTGAAAGGGTCCAATGTCAGTAAGTTGGTGTGTGACATGACTCCAACCACTTAATCCAATCTACTTATCTTTTGACCAGGCGCTGTGTGTATGTGCACACAACTGTCTTCTCTGAAGATCTGTCAGAAAACCTTTTAAATCTATTTGCATTAAGCAGACCGAGGTTTACATCCCCAGTCATTTTGTATAAGTTGTTCGCATGGCAATTTGTAGAGACGAGGCTGAGAGGAAACGGTTGTGGCTAAGAGGTGCGGCTGCCTCTCCTGTTGCTTAAGTTTACAACCTTGTTGCTTAAGTTTGCCGACAGAAAACAGCAGGTTGCACCTAATACAAAGTAAACGCTGCTGCTGAAGTATTAACGTTAGTGGTCCAGATATACTATGCATCCTTTGATATAGCGAACGCTTTCGTGTGAGGGGGGACGCGTGGGGCAAAATGTACTGAAAACTCATTACCGGGCTGGATAGGAATGTGTCCGAGGGCCTGGTTGGGCCCCTGGCCTTGTGTTTGACATATGTGAGAGATTGTTGACATTTGTGTGTCCTGAACTGTAAGCATTAACACAGTCAATTTAAATGCACTGAATTACAATAATGCGTGTTAATCTCAATCTTAACCTATCCTAATGGGGCACCCAGGCCTTACACATTACAAACAAACGTACTAAGTGTGGGACCCCTTGTGACAGTAAGGTCATCAAGGTACCTTACTTCACATCCTACCTGCAGGCATCCTTGAGCAAGGTGGCTAACCTGTTTCATTATGATGACCTGTATCTGAAGTCACTGTAAGTCACTTTGGATAACATTGTCTTACAAATGTCTAAATTGTAAATAGTAGTAGGCCTACACCTCACAATAATATGTAGCCGTACTCGGCTGGTGCGCTGCTTTGGATCGCACACTTTGGTCCAGGGTCATTGACTGATCTGGACCTGATTAATGATTTATCTCACCCACACTCCCCAGCAAACCCTCACACACAACCTGCCGTCCCTGAGATGAACCTGGTTCACTGTGCTGACCAAATGGACCCCAATTTTGACCACCTGATGAGTCCAACCGTACACCATGTGAGACAGGGTGATCTTCCAGACCCCTCTTCCATGCATTCCTGAGATGCAAGAAGCCCCACACTTGCTCTCTGTCCTCCCTCTGTCTCTATGTTTTGATTAGTTAACATTACAATTCAAAGTTCAACTAATGCATGTGTTGTGCATGCATTATTTGAATGCATGCGTTGAGAACAATGAGTAATGGGTGAAGCAGGTACAAGGCCTACGCAACAATTAGTTCCTTTAGTGTGGGGGAAGAGACAATACACCTTGGGCTGGCATCTAAAGGGTAACATAAGGTGGTAGGTTTCGTTAAGTTGTTTTGTTCAGGTTTAGGTTTGCACTGACTTGGACAAAGAACTTCAGAGATTAAAAAAAGCTTGATTAAATTGACTAGGTTTATTCATCGGTAGTATATTCGTCGATAGTATAATCTAATAGGCTACCTGATATTAGGTATAGTCTTCCTAACGGAAGTAGCGCCCCATTTGAGGAGTAAAATAATCAAAGGTTACATTTAGATCAGTTTAAGCCACTTAGTCATGCTACAATGAGCATGAGCAGAAATCCTACATGGTCAACATGTAACACCACAAACTGCTATGAAGGTTAGGGTTTAGTACGGTCAATTAAGTTAGGGTTTAGAAATCATTAAAAACATTAACATTAAAAAAGAAATCCCAGGAGGACGGTGCTATCGAAGTAGCATGTTGAGGTCCTCTCTAGTGATCAGGTACGTTAAGACACAGCTCTGTGATGTGGAGGAGCCTGGTTGAGCCTTGTTGACCAGTACTATCGGGAAAATGGAATGGAATTTGATCAGGTCTGCCACAGTGTCAAACATCTGGAAGAGAAAAGTAAAACAGTGAATGAACACGGATACAACTTTTCAAGGTTTTAGTTTTCTTTGTAGTTAGGTTTTAGGTCAAAAGAAATATGAGACCTATGGGAACCCCTGATGTATTTAATATCCACATCATTATTCTACAACATCATCTCAGACAGCCGGTGAACTAAGCCAATGAGTAGGGTTAGTGTGAGTAATAGGGTAGGTAATACGGTTAATGTAATATATTGAATAAATATATTACGTTAACCCTATTGATTATATATTTTGTATATTACTCACATCGTCTCCCCTTTGTCCCGTTCCGAGGGCATACTTGTTGGTGTGTTCAATAAATCGTATTCTGACGTTGTACACTTTCTTCTCATGATACACGACCAGAACAAACGGTGCGCTGCGGTCGGTGCTCTTGGAGCAGTCCCTCACCAGGAATGCCCCGTCCTAAGACAGTTAATATTCATGAATACAAATCATCTAGAAGTGGAGCGGATCAATGGAAAGATGTAACTTATGGTGTTTAACTGCGTTGGTGTGAGACCTTGTTCACCAGGTGGAGGGCATGTTCTGCATCCAGTCTGTCCCAAGAGCCGGCGTACCATTCATCCTCGTAACACGTCTGTGAACACAGGAAAATAATACTTAGCTTATTAGGAGGGATAAGCCTATGCTGTTATTTTATTAATCCAAGAATACTAATACTAACTAATAATAATATAATACTAATCATGAGGACGGGGACCGGCGTTTTGGCATTGGGTTGTTGCTGTGGATACCTCGCAAACTGTATGAGGAGATATGTGCGAAAATCAGGTGGAATAATAATATTAGGACAAATAACAATGGTGTGTTTTCCTTGAAGCCACACTGATAAGTACAATCCTAGGCAATCAAGTCAGTTCTAGGTCTGTTTGGTATTTCTACTTTATATATTTTGTATGCATTATTTTAGGAAATTATGTTTTATTTTGTATGTATAGTTTTGTTTAGCTTTTTAACTAAACTAAACTCACAGTTGATTTTGTTTCCAGGTCTGTTTTTTGTTTTTTGCCCTTTTTTTTTGTTGCTCCTCAGAGTCCAAGGATCCTGAGCTGATAGTGGGATGTACAAGTCTGATGGTTTAGTCATGAGGTACATCCAAAACAAATGTTGATTTTAAGAATTGGCATTAGGGTCAGATTTTTGACATTTGATATGCAAAAAAATGAATAGAAAATGTGCCAACTCTTCTGTTTGTATTTCCTTAGGGTGGAAACCTTTTCTTTAGGAGGGGGCTGTGACAGCTCGCCCTCTCTGTCTGTCATCACCTCACCTCATGGGTTGAGAGGGGGCGGGATCACCAGGTGGGTATGGCGCACCTGTGCCAAAGCCTAACTTCTGCTGGTTTAATGCTGTCCTCTGATAACCCTTTTGGCAGCTGTTGATCAGCTCGATCCTCATCTTGCAGAAATATGAGAAGAGGCTGAGCCATGCCGTCATACGTAAGATGATTTCTGCTATATCTGCTATGTTTCTTTGTATTGTTTTCCTGTTGTCAATTCATATTCGTTTGGTCTCTATCTCCCCCTCCTGGTGACAATTATATTTGTGCTGCTCAAAATATATATTTTAAATCAAATATATATTTTCTAAATATATAAATATATATTTTAAATCAAAACCTGTCAAGGCTGATTGTTGAACTACTTACAATTCGTGGTGCGTTTGACTCTCTGAAATACAAAAACAAAACAGTCATACAAACAACCAGCAGGTGGCGGACTTGGTGCAGTTAAAAACAGTTGGAGTTTGATGTACAGCTTTGTTCCTAACGGTCTCAACACTGAATTAAGCATTAGGGGGAAGTGAGACATCCAAGTGGTTGGAAAGGAAACTTTACTGTGGCCTGGAGGCTTTGTGTAGATTCAGCTGAGAGATTTGGTGCGCCAGGTCCTTGGGTTGCATGGCTTCAGGTGACCTATTAAAACGGATCATATCCATAAACCTTAAGTCTGGTCCAAACCGGTTGGCAAAACATGGTTGTAGCTCTTGTACAGTGGCCCAGGTCCGGGTTACCTTTGTGGGTCTTCTATGTGCTAAAAGAAAGAAAAGTAGACGGGAAACACTTGCTTTACTGGGAACATCCACACACAAACACACACACACACACAAACACAAACATGTGCATGCCATACACACGCGCAAACCTCCAGGCGTGTCTTTACATCAGATATATTGTATGTTTACCTGCTCGCTCGGCTCCATGGCCGGCACACGCTCGTCTGTAAAACAAACACAAGTTCAATGTTTGGACCACTGCTCTTCTGCCAAGAACATACTTTCTGCCAAGAGAAATCCTTCTGGCCAGAGAACTCACTGGCACACAATAACGATTAATAACTTCATTTGTGATTACCCAACTTGTGGTTCCTCCTTCCTGGCTTGAGGTGTCTGTATATGGCCGGCATTGAGTGGTGCAGAACCGCAGGCTTCAAAACACTTTCACTGGACGACTGTGGCAAACTGCTATTTAACTCCTCTGGTCTGGGCTGACTGGACCCTAGGTGGAGGAGGAGATGCAAATGTTGATAAGGCTGGTGACTCATGGCCACTGGCAAGCACTTCCAGTGGTAAGAGGATGATGAATGAATAAGTATCTTCATGACTACCAATGCTCTTCGTGGAGTATAACATGCTGTGGTACCTGGGTTGGTTCTGATTCTGGTTCTGCGTTGATATTGGGGGGGGGTGTTGAAGCTGGCCGGCTAGGGGAGATGGGGGAGGTGTACAAAGTGTACAAACTATATTTACCATTTTATTTACACTTATTACATGCAAAGTGTCATGAAAAATGGTGACCATCTAATTCAACTCAACAATCAAATCAAACAAATATGACAAATTGACATATGATCACACACAAGATAGCTAAACAAAACTAAGACATCTTACAAAGAGAGATAAAGGTATGATATGTTGTAATTAGCGTGTCAGTGTGTGTTGGTGTGATAGTAGAAACTTACAGTTGCGCAAAAGCTCTGAACAGGTGGTGACGTCCACAGATCTCTGTCTTAAAGACAAAACAAAGGCTTGAATAGCAGTTGGATTATTTTTCAGTTCTGCTGTAGCTAAAAATTACCAGGTAACAAAAAAAAGTATTTTAAAAAATGGCACCAAGCTAGTTTATATAATTATTTCAAATTGCTTAAAGGCCCTATCCAACAGAAGTCAGATGGCATTTTTCAAACGATTTTCATGAGGTGTCGCTTCGCTGGCTGACAGCAAACTTGCTAGCCTTGATACCAAAAACCAAAGCTAGCTGTTAATCACCCTGCTATGAGTTACAGACAGTTGACTAGAGCAATGTAATTGGATGAAATACTTCAAACAATTAAACAGTTTAACGCCAGTGCAGGCATGTGTCATAACTACGTAACACAGCCGTATACCAGAAGTAAGCACTATACATTTTTGGGTGCAAATATATGAAAAATACCTAAATTGAATAATTGTATTTTTGTATGGTCTATATCGTGGTATTAAAGTAAGTCAACTCAACCCTATTTGGACCTAAGAGTGCTAATTCTTAATGTGGTGGGAACTTTAAACAACCCTAATGAATACACTGAAAGTGACTGCAGTGACTGGAGGCTTCAAGCACTGAAAGACTGACTGAACGAACGACTGCTGACTGACTGCTGGAAGCCTGGAGTCCGTTCCTCCATGCTGGCCTCCCTGCCTCTTCCCCTCCTGGCTGCATCCTGCTCTGTGTCCCCCACGCTGTGAGCCCTGCTAGGAGAGTCTGCTCCCTCAGCATGGGAACGCTCAAGACATTCACTCATTGCTTGTAGCAACTCTCCATCGCTTCCAACACAGCTGTTGTCTTTTGCGTTTTTTTCTGTTTTTTTTGCCATGTTTTACCTCATTATCAGGATTTTTTAAAAGTTATTGTAGTTAACTAAAACCAAGACTAAAACTAAAACTAGCAGTGAAAAAATAATTGTGTTAACTGAAATAAAAATCAAGGCTTTTCTTGAAAAAATAAAACTAAATAAAAACTAAACTAAAACTAATCAATTCCTCAAAATAAAAATACTTATGCACTCCTAAAACTAACTAAAACTAAACTGAAATCAAAAGCAAAAATGAAAGACTACATACAAATAAAAACGAATGAAAATGATAATAAAACTATAATAACTGATACGTACCCGGTAGCGGTTAGCATTAGCTTGCTGATGTAAATTCCCGGATGCCATAGCATTAGCTCCACAACTCAACTTAATACACCTTCCAGATAATGCATGGAAACATTAATCTATTTACGTGTGTATATCTGGAATAAACTATTCCCCAAAATTAGATTTAGTAATTTAGTAATGGAAGCGATGAATGCAGCCCTATTTCATTCCATCAGTTGTGCTGTTATTGTCAGGGCTACCTGTATCACGGTGCAGCCCACCGGAAGAAGAAACGGTGATGTGGAGCTAAATAGTGCTATAGTAACTGCTTAAAATAAGCGTTCTTGTTTTTTGAATTCACCTTTTTAACGTAGCTTGTTGCAGATATACACACGCAAATTGATTCATGTTTGCATTATCTGGAAGGTGTAGTGGTGGAGTTGAGTTGTGAAGCTAATGCTATGGCACCTGGGGATGTACATCAGCGCGCTAATGCTAAGCATTACAGGGTACGTACTGAAAATACTGAACTTACCCTTTAAGTTCAAACGTTTTGTAAAGAACATGAGATTCACTAATTAATTATTCTGAATTCAGATTTTTTTTCAATGATAGATGTTATGTTTATCAGCCGTGTTACCCTCTACTGTGGTCCTCTCTAGCTCAACTGGTAAAGCATGGCATTATGGTTTAAGGGTTTGATTCCCACTGGGACCTGCAATTGTAAGTACTTAGGGTATTATAACATGCTTTGGATAAAAGCATTCACCAAATGGCATACATGGTTTCTGATTTCATTTTAGAGCTGTGTGATAGATCTAGTGTAGTCGACTCCCAGCTAGAAGGTACTGGGTTTAACCCTAACCCTAACCCTACTGGGTTTAACCCTAACCCTAACCTGAACCCCTAACCCCTAATCCTAACCCTAACCCTAACCCTAACCCTAACCCCATGTCCACAGCCTACCTGTATGCATCCCTGAGCTAAGATGCCATAAACCCCATCTGCTACCAAAAAACACAATTCACTGTCGCTTTGGCTATAAGCATCTGCTAAAAGACATCAAGTGATAGAAGATGTCCCGAGGTTTTCTACTTACTACCGATGTAGTCTCCAACATTGTCTGATGTCCTGGCTGGCAGGGGGGGGGCACCGTCTGAGTCTGCTTCCCTGCCATTCGATTCCAGGTACTCTGGCTCCTCCACCTCTCTGTGGCGCACCAGCCTCTGCTTCCTCCACTTGCCCATAGGTCTGGACTCCTGTACAGAGCACATTGAATGCAACTTACTTAATGAAACCATTTAGCAGACCACGCTGTTATCCAAATCGACTTAAAAGTTAGGCTGAGAACAATCAAAGCATACAACCAAAGTTGGAGTAGCTACAAAAAATAAAAAATTAAATTGCTGCGCCACCGAGTTTACAAAAAACAACTGCAGAGTGCAGAGTAGCCATAGGAATCAAATTGTATTAGTGGTAATGCAAAAAGTTACTGTAAAACTTGGTTAGCATTGTGAATTAATATTTGGATAATGTAGAAATCAGAAATTAAAGATACTGATGATAATGATGTTTAGATGTTAACTAAAAGCAATAGCTTCAGTTAGGATTCGACAAAACCTCCAAGCCCTCTATCAGTACATGTGGTGAACACAGATGTACAGGGAACTCGGTAAAGGAACTAGCTACCGCTGGTTTAGCTCTCTCTCCTTTTATACACTTCTTCACTTTCTTACACACACTTTATTACACACGTTTTCAACATGAATAGCAGAGAGAACATTGCTTAGTGAGGTAGCCTGATAGCTAGCAGGGCATGCGCTATGTGTCTATTTATGCTCACAAACTTTGTTGAAACCACAGCCATCAGCAGTTGAAGCGTGGCATTGGGTCCACCCAACCGTGTCGTCAGGTTGTGTTTCTGCAACTTATCAAATGTAGCAGAACGATGTTAGTCGTAGCCACTGTCTCACGTCGAACTGCGAATGGTTGGTATACCTTCTGTTCCTGCCCTCCTACTCTGTCTGCCAAGACAGCAATTAGGCGGACAATAGCTCTGTAGTTGGTGGATAGTTAAGAGTTGAGGGAAATTGTACCGAAGGTCCACAGCACCACCACTCCACATGAATTTGGAAACGACGGGTGGTACATTTGATTTGACACGCTGTGCATCAAATTACTTTCTATGCCCAGCTATCCTCCTTGAGAACAAACACATGCACCGACTTTTCTCCTGAATCGACCCAAACCATGCTGAGACCCTGTTTACAGAGGTCTTGGGGTAACAGATATGTGGCAGAATTCATATGAGTACCAACCCACTCGCTTGTCCTCACATGCATCAACAACACACAAACACACACACACACATGACAGCACGCAAACCTCCATGCATATACGATGATGCTTTGTTTGCGAATATGAACAATATTACTCACCATGGTCTCAGCAAACATATGCCTGGTCATACCACCGCCACCTGCTTCTCACAAGACAGGAAACAGAAATGAGGTTTAAACAAAAAGGAGGTTTAAACAAATAGGAGAAACATTGTCTATCTGCCTCGTGGCACAAGACTACAGACTAGAAGCCTGGATTTTCTTTCTCTGTCCCTAAACTTTAAGTGTTATCTTTTCTTATTTTACAACTCTAGTTTCTAGAGTATAGTACAACCTTCATGAGTACAACCCAGTCAAATAAAGTTGAGTAGTACAGTACAATAAGTACAGTACAGTAGAGTAGAATATGGATAGCTGACTAAATAACACAGAAACATACAACAAAGGGGTCCAAGGATAACAAAAAGTTAGTTATTTTACATTTGAGAGAGTGAGAGAGTGAACTGAAATGGCCGCTTACCTCATTATGGTGCATGTTCCCAGGAACTATGAATACCGAGTGTCACAGTGAAACAACGTAGTACAGACTCTGAGATGTCACAGCCATTGACATTTATCTCAGGAAAACCCTAAATGCGTTTCTACTGCAGAAACACAGCATCACTTCCTGTGGGTTGGGCGTTCACATATGTATACACCACAGATGTTTTGCATTGACGACACAACTCTGAAACCCTTTTTTCTTTTTTCATCTTGGTGTTTTAATTGTGGCTGTGAGTGTTCGTATTTGGGGATGATGAAACCTTTCAGATGTCCTGAGTTTGTACGTAGCATAAAACCCAAATACCATAATGATGAAGTGAACTGCGTATTTCTTCTTTTTAGTTTTTCCCGATCAGCAAAGATGGAGATACATATTGTCTCACATTACACCTAGCATAAGAAGCTAATTCTGTCTCAATGTGCCAGTAAATCAGGTTCAGTTTGTCATCACAACCGGTTGTATTGCTCCTAATTTTATCCGTGACTTTGACATTTCCACATTTTGTCTCCGCCGTGCGAAGAGCAGAGTGGCCTTTACTCTTTTCATTAGATCCAATCCCTGTTTGAGCGCATTTCTACTTTTCTTTTTCGATATGACACATTTTATTCAAGAGTAACCTTTAAATTAATTTGAGTGAAACCTTCACAGTATACACATACACACACACACACACACACACACACACACACACACACTCATACACACACATTCATCTATCTATCTTGACGATATCTAAAAAATGTATGTAGATCGATAGACATTAATATTGTCAATAATATTGTCCATGATTGTGATTTTGGTCAACAATTGCATTGTTGGAGTGTTATTATTGTTTGTATTCTGCACAGTGAAGTGATTTTGTGGTGTTAAAAGTGTGTGTGTATGTGAGCATAACATGCAAAGCAGTTACTCTACCTCGGCGGTTTCCTACGAAGGAAATGTGCGTTTTAATGACAACCAGATACAATATAAGGTCGGGCGGCTCACATCAATGTTATGCAGTTTTTGCATTTGCAAATAACTTAAAAACACACACACCACCCAGATTCCCACATACTGCACAGATTCCCTCTCACACACATACACACATGCTGCTACTCTTGAAGGCAGGCAGCTGTAGGACAGAAGCTTCCTGTCTGCTGCAGTTGCACACAAGGTCAGCTGCTCTCCTGTGGTTTCCTCTGCTATGCTATAACCTGACTTCCTGTGACAGATTAGCATCTTAGCCTCTCACATTCTCACTGATGCTTATCTCTGAGCTGCAATCAACGCCAGCTCCTGCCCCAACCCCACCCCTGACACCTCCACAGCCTCACCTTACCACAGCAACCGTCGGCCTGTCAATTTGGCTGATCACCCCCCCCCCCCCTTCCTGGAGCTCAGTGGCGGTTCTAGGATTTTTCTGAAACAGGGGCTATTTATTATATTAAGGGGCCACATGTTACATTCAGGGGCCAAGTACAGTGTACATCCAAGCACACAAATGATTAATTCAGTACGGTGCAAATACATTTGGACAGCCATACAGTACCTTTTTCAAACACAAACATTATGAACCAGTAAAGTTTGTAATAATTTTCTTATTTATTCATACTGTGTGCATAAAGGACACAATGCATAAAACTCATTAAATGCAATCATACTCATGCACGCAGGCACACACACACTCTTAGATAAGTAGACCCATGCACACACATACACAAAAGAACAGCACAGCGAATTCTCAACAAAAAAAGAGGTATTTTAACAACCTTGTACTGTACACTGTATAGTATATGACACTGTTTCCAAATACAATACATTTACTGTGTGGACATATTTATATCTCAAACATCTCAAACATCTCTCTCTCTCTCTCTCTGTCTTCTCTTGCTCACACACACCTCAAAAAAGAAGATTTCTCCCATTGAAATGTTTGGAGCTGAAACACCAAGTATCCAGCCACCCACACACCCATTCAAACACACACCCACACACACAAAGTACAGCACAAAGCAAATTCAGAACAAAAAATAAGGTATTTTAACAAGCATGGATGTTACCATAACACTGTTTCTAAATACAATACAATTTACAGTGTGGATATATTTACCTAAACTTTTGTGTCTTATTTCTCACCTTTTTCACTTTATGAAAAACAAATTGCATTTTAAGCCCCTTTTTAAAGAGAGAAACCATTTGAAACATGCAAAGAAGCCTTAACAACAACTTGCACCTCCCAGGTTAAACATCTCTCTCTCTCTCTCTCTCTTTATAAGTCTCTCACTCAATTTAGTCATTCACACACACACACACACACACAAAAATCTTTCTGATGTGGGTCTGCCAGACTACGATTGCCATGCTTTGATAGCCTGGCTAAATCACAAATGAGATGTAGTCTGGCGACCACCAATGCATTTTCCTGTAGAGGAGGCGTGGTTCCCGATCGTCCAGAGCCGTTTATTGGGCGCTACGAATGTCTATCATAAGCG
>JAOPJI010063856.1:0-11597 GCA_027122695.1 Merluccius productus
CCCCCCCCCCCCCCCCCCCCCCCCCCCCCCCCCCCCCCCCCCCCCCCCCCCCCCCCCCCCGCGGCCGAGGAGCCAGCTAATTGGAGAGAGAGAGAGGCAGACCAGAGCAAGAGAGAACAGGTGAGGGAGGAAGGGGAAAAGGGAATGACAGAGGGGACAAAGGTCAAAGGTGAATAGAGGAGTAGAGCCATTGAGTGAGAGGAAGTTCAGTTAGATAATATCTATCTATATATATATATATATATATATATGGCTATATATATTTGGTGGTGCAGGTGTGTCATGGAAGATTGCGTGGCCATGTGTTGGCTGGAAGCTGGCTATTAGACGATGACCTAATGCCACTGGTGGCTTTTATTCTCGCTCCGTGTACGAAAGAGAGACAGCGAGAGAGATAGAGAGAGAGAGACAAAAAGAGCGAATGACAAGCCGTTCCCCCGCATGCCACGCCGGCCCTCCCCTCCCTGGATCAGTGCTAATCCGACAGGAAACCATCAAAGGGTTTCAGGAAGTAGACCCAACATCCCACCTGACAGCTGGGCCGATTAGCTTGTGTGTGTGATTAGTGTGCGTGTGTGTGTATTTTCAACTTCAAGTTCGGTGTTGACCTACCAGTGCCATGGTGATAACACGCTTCTGCATGCCTTGCCATCATGTATCATTATACACGTATAGCGTCATGCTATCATACTGTAAAGATGAACAAAGCAGTGTTTAATAACAGTAAGCATTGAAAGCCAACGTGGATGTGCGTCTGTAAGAGTTATTTTACTAAGATCGAAAGAGGGCTAAGGGTGGGAATCTCGTGGGTGAGAGTCTCGTCTTTTACGAGATCCCCGTATATTAAAGGTACTCTGTGTAAAAATCTGAAGTTCCTTCTCATTTCTGGCCCCTTTGGCCGGTAAGTGAACTGCAGCCTGCTCGAGCTCACGCATTAAGCTCTGCGGGTTGAGACAATAACAATCATACTGCTAGTTATAACCATAAATAAACGTTGCAAAAAACGAAAATGTTATTAAAGAACACACACAATCCCTTTAATCTCATCTTATCCGACATTGAAACTGGGGGTAAGCGTCGTCATTGTTTGAAGGTCGGAAAACACATTCCGGAAAAGGTTTCACCGAGTCGTAACTCAGAAACACCGAGTCGTCCTTCCTTCGTTACCGTGCTGAAACATCACACGGGGCTCTTCCAGTCTGCAGTCACGCTCAAGTGACCGCCAAGTCATGGAATGAGGGGTGCGCTGGGACGCAACAAAGTGACTTGGCGCCATGTCACCGCTGACGTTTCAACCACTTCCAACCGCTTTTCCGTTCCATGTCAGTCCAGCATTTAGTCTAGTACTGGAGCAAATGAAGGAGAGGCGGTGGGATGTGGGGGGGTAGGGTTGGTGGTTTTGGATCATTTTGAGGTTTGAACCCCCCCCCACAGAGGAGCATAAATAACTATTGCACAACTCGCTCTAAGTGTTTCTGTGGTTTCATCAAAGTATCGAGTGCTCAGAGAGTAACGATTATCAAATCCGTTGCACACTTACATACACATTTGTGCACGCACACACACACCTGCACGCACACCCACACACACACACCCACACCTATTCCTATCCCGGTCTCAGTTTAATCCACCATAAGCCAACACCTACTATTAGCCACTAAATTAAAGCCTGTCCGCCTCTTATAGGGCTTCAATCTAAAGTCCCCTGGCGTTGCCCTTCAATCTAAAAGTCCCCTGGTGTAGCCCTTCAATCTAAAACTCCCCTGTCTGATTCCGTCCTATCGTTGCGGAGTGACATGTATGTATGGTGACGATGTTTCCAGGGTTACATGTCCTAGGGCACAACAAACGACGTAATGCTGTTGAACCTCAGCTTAGTCAGAATAATAAGAATAGTAATAAAAATAATTGTGTTGAAACTGACTGTGAGTTGCCCCGAAGCCAGAAAATCAAATTATTATAAATTCTTAAAAGAAGAAGATGATACACATGCACGGCTGTCAGGGTCTTGGAAACCTGTAAACACATTTGAGATCAGGTAACAAAAGAATGGAAAAGACGCTGGTTTGTAGTTAACGCGATTGAAGTTTCTGCTGTAACCTTAACGGAGGAGGCCACTCAGTTGAAGCCTACAGACGTAAACTCTGAGTTTGTTTCAGTGGTTGTTTCCCCATCATTGTTAAACGTGGTTTACACACACAGGATGAGTTTTAAACACTGGCAGGCCATTTAATGTTGAACTAAACACACCTCTTTCATCTGGTATATCAAAAAATAGACCAAATACATGTTATAATGTTGTAGTATTTCTTCAAGAGATGTGCCAGACGAGTCAAAAATAAAGGTCATATATAGCTCAACACAGAGGAAGTTGGCATTTAGCGCCTGGCCAACACAAAAGACCCGACATTCAGCAACAACGAGAGAACAAACTTCAAGGGCCATAAACCGTAGCCAGACCTCATGAGAGCTGCATACACTCCTTGTGAGGGTTTCTTATGTCGGCCATTGAATTACTGCTCTGCTTCAATGAGGGAGACCCCACTGGGCCCTGGACAGAGACAGATAGAGAGAGAGAGAGAGAGAGAGAGAGAGAGAGAGAGAGAGAGAGAGTTAGAAGAGAGAGACGAGAGAGATAACAGAGACGAGAGAGAGAGAGTGGGGGGGGGAGTTTACAAGAAAAGACATGATTGAGCGATAGAGAGACAGACGGAGCGCAGAAGGAAGAGAAAATAGAGCGACATGTGGAACTAATTACACACCGATGATGTCATGTATGTCAGGTTATAAGCCCTGTGGTGTGTGTGTGTGTGTGTGAGTGTGAGTGAGTGTGTGTCTGATGGCATGCACATTCAGACATTGCAGATTGCATAAGTGTGGGTATGGCTGGGATTTGTCTATTTGTCTACAAAACACAGACACACACATTTTGTTTCGGACCTTCACCGAATGTTGTTCACCAACACACCAACACACACTGACTGTAATTATGATCAATTTGTATTAAATATGAAATGACTAGACTCTTGGGTAATATGTAAGATGAAATAGGCGGTTTTAAAGGTCTCCTTCACCGGTAAACCGTTTTTACTTGCTCCTTTTGGAATATGATAGGCAGTCCGAGGCCTAGTTGCATATGCATGCTGCACGTGGAAAACGTTCTTCTACCCCCATCGCATGCATTAGCCAATGTAAGAACATAGACGGACGAGGAAGTCAGAAACGAGGAAGTGAGAAAAAGCCCAACAGTCTGACGTATGAATGTGTATGAATATTCATGACCTCGCCTACCTTGGCTTGAGACCGCCCTCAGGAAAACAGTATACGACAAATCACCATGACGTCACAACAACAATATACGTTCTTCCGGGTGGCAAAAGACGAAGCGTTCTCCGATGGCAGAACTAGTAAACAAACCCCTCCATATCATTTGACAGGGCAGAGCGATCGAGAAAACAGTACATGGCTTGAATGAATGATTTTCTTCTTGCGGGGCGCTACGTGACGTCTCATTAATTCATACGGGTATGGGAAGTCCCTAAAACCTGATTCTGTACCGTCGCGACGATCGACCACCAGCTCACTGTCTGTAAGTAAAACAATACACTTTTCCACCTAAGGTTTCTGTTACAAAATAGCATGTTCATATTCTCCACGTTCAAACACATGAGGCTGTATCTCCGAAGACATTTTGTGCATCAGTTCATAGCACGGTAAAGTTGACAGAACTGAGCCAGGTAAAGTGTTGATAACACACTAGAGGGATCACTCGCCAAAACCGGCTCACAGGGCATTCCTTAATACTAGAGACCACTGCAAAATTAACGAAAAAACGATGCAATGAGACCTTTAAGGGAACTTACCTGTCTGTGGTAGATGGTGTTCTAGTGAAAAGGAGAATGAGGAAGAAATAAACTGGCTGACAAATGGGAGGGTGGTGTGTACACAGTTGTCGATGCAAACCCTGGAATCCATGTCTACAAGACATGTGTCAGGGTCCCAAGAGTGGTGCACAGGAATCTGTTCTTGAAGTTCAACTATTTGCCTGTCCCTGAGATGGATCCGATAAAACAATCCTGTCAATCTGAACACTCCTTTGTTGTTGGGGAGACTGATTTGGAGGATAGCATTTGTGATGAAATAGGTTCAGTGTTGGGCATGTCGGCTCAGAATGGTGACACACAACTACTGTCAGCCTATCATGCAGGGGACCCTGCATACTTGTTATCTGAGGAATCGCCAGTCTTTAGTTCTGTCTCCAGTCCTGGCAGTGCTGCTGTTGGCATTCCATCCGTCCCAGCTACTTCATTCATAGACTCACAGCACATACTACAAACAGATACTGTAGAGAATACTAATTGTCACACGCTCGGAGAGGTTGACAGTGTCAGGACACGTGTAGGTCTGTGAATAGGTAGTAGTTAGGTCTGTGAATAGGTTGATAGAGTCCATGGTTCAGAAGCCATTATGGAAGGGTTCATACATTTCAATTAGTTGCTGCTTTTAAGTTTACTTTAATGCTATAAAGAGAAAGCTTTAGACAGGCTTTGGTTTGTTTTGTTTGACTTTGACCAAGTTTGAAGGGCCAAGTATTGTGTAGCGTACAAAGCTTCATGTAAGCCTAGGGATTTGGGATTTGATTAACCTCTTTCTTCCATGAGCTTTATATTCAAGGTGGTGACTAGTTCTTCCTTACATTAACTTGTGCCAGACGGGTCATTTAATTTTTTTCTGATAGTCATCCTAGTATTAGGATGTTGGTGAATTTCAGGAGGGTGAATGTAACCAGGGTAAAATTGTTTTATTTTTGTTCATTTGAAATGTCACCAAATCCTAATTAGTGTGTATGTTATTCGTTTGTGGTCTGTTTCATATTACAATTAGTTCCTGAGAAAGAGCATGCACTTTCTTTAAGAGAAAGTGTCGCCACTCGATGTCGTAAGCAATGCATTCTGACTTTCAGTCCACAAATTCTCAGGACAAGGTATGCACTATTGTACATTGTAACAAGAGTGAAGTTGTTATTAACCTGTATAAAGATGAGTAATCATGGCAGTTTTGTTAGTAAGATATGTTAATTTTGTTTTCTGTTCACATGTAGTGAAATTTCTGTGCAATAGAAAAGAATAGACATTAACATCAGGGTGTGCGTCCAGGAAGATACATACCTGTTACACTAGCAATACTAAATGTCCAAACAGAGTGGAGTGGGCTAGCAATACAAAGTTATGCAGTCAAGAGCTCTCAAAAGTGGCACTCCATATACTAGCATCTCTTTATCTCACAGCTGTCTGCTTCCATTACTCTCTCGCAATCTATTGTTTCATGACATAATTTATCAACGCCTCACTCAGCCTCCCCTCGGTGGTTCCCTCTATCCTATTCTCCCTCCTTTCTCTATCCTGCTCTCTCTATCTCTCTCTGCTCAGCCACTTATGCAAATAAAGTAAGATCCTTAATTGCCATGCAATTTATTTACAACAAAGCAGGTTAGTGTGGAATGCTGTCATTTGCATGATAACCACAAAGCAAGGTCTCCAAAGCCAAATTGAACAGACTGCACAGGAGAAGGATGGATGGATAAAAACAAGACTGTGAATGTAAAACAGAGCCCAGTACCACAACACATTCTGGCTCAGGCACCTTTACTTCCTCCCAAACAATGAACCTCATTCTTTTGCTGTGGTAGATAAGCAAGAACATATTGCTCATCTTTCAAATGGAAGGTGTTGGGGGTGGTCACAATATGGCACTTGCTCTCAACTGTCTCAAATTGCTTTTTCGCTCTTTCCCACTAGGGGTTGATAGAGAGTACATGGACACCTTTTCCCATTCACACACGTTGCTAGAAGAGCCCAGTGCAAAAAAGAGGATGGTGTATCAAGGGGATCGAAAATATCAAATAAAAAACCTTGTCGTCAGGTAAAGACCTGACACTGATTCTGAGCATCCACACTTGTCGGCCGTGAAGAACATAATCTGTGTGTGTCCTCAACCTCTGGTCTGGTCTCTCAGACTGCTAGGGTGGTGGATGGCTGGGATGTGCTGAGCCGACACTAGGAAGCGCGGGACGCAAGGTGAGAGGCAGCCATCCAGAACTGTTCAATTAAATCTGCCGCCAGCAGGGGGACTGCAGATAACCCTGGGCCCTGCTGGGGAGGGGGAGAGAGACAGAGAGAGAGAGACAGACAGAGAGACAGACAGACAGACAGACAGAGAGAGAGAGAGAGAGAGAGAGAGAGAGAGAGAGAGAGAGAGAGAGTACCTAGATTGCCCCCCACTCCCCCACCGGTCAGCATTTAGATTTGGTAATGTTGTTCGGTACCCGAGTACACCTGTGTATCTACACACTCCGACACAGAGGTTGTCAATAGGCACCGAGTTGGTTTGCGAGTCGCCAATGAACACAAAGAAGAATATCAATATCAGAAATATCAGACAATGTCAAGAATGACCCTCTCACCTGCCTTCCCACTTTATCAGCTATGGCCATGCAGTTCAGAGGATGAGATTGGCGCATGCTGCGTGCAGACGCAGATATGCAGGATAGCTGTCCACTTCTGTGTTTTGGTACAGTTAGCTTTCACACTGATGCGAATCGTACCCAAGTACACATGAACTGTACTGGAGACCACCTTTTCAAGTGGACTCTGGTACGGACTTGGGTACGGTTCACTTGTGTTCACAATAATCAAACGAACTGGACTTTGGGGTGAAGTGTACTGGGATCCTGGCCCGGGTCCCTTCGGCTATTACCTCCTTTATGTCTGTATTCATTTAGCAGACTAGGATTTAAGTACATTTTTCTGTTGCGCTGTCCTCTTGCTCCCCTGTCCTACTGTCTGTCTTTCTGTCTGCGGTCAGAGACGGATGCAGAGAGAAGGAGAGAGAGACAGAGAGGGACAAATGGACAGACTATACCGCATCTCTCTTTCTCTCTCCGTTCTAATGCTCACTCCAGTGGACAACGCCCTAGCTCTGCAGTCTCAGTGGAGGGAATTCAAATCCATCCAATGCAAACAGCTGTGAAATGAGGTTGGAGAGCAAAGTGAAAGTGGATGTGATGTGAGACGTGTGTTCAACAGGGCTCAACGATAGCGCTCCTCCACAGAACTGATCACTTGAGAAGGGGAAATGTCGGGGGGGGCGACTTAAAAGAAAAGATGTTGAGAAACTCATTTATCGGTTCTTCTTAGGGTGGCTTCACAACAATGTAATAAACTTAAATTCAAAGGAGGAGTGGTTAAAAAGATTCTACCATCCAAAAAATCATGAACAAATATCGGGAGCCATTTCTGATTCGTATTTAGGGCTGCATGGCCATTAACTGCATGTAGTTAAATGGTCATATTTGATGACAAATAAAATATTTTTCAGTTTCTAATTATATTTCTAGGAAAACATATTTCCATTTCAGCAGCCAGCATAAACAAATCTAGCGTGAGAACAATACAATATTAGAAAAGCTTTTTTTTTTTTTATCAAGTAGAAAACTTAATTTGAACCTAAATATGAACTCTTCTGCCAATCATGCCAAATACTAAATGAGAATCAACAAAAACCTACAGCATCTAGTGATGAATAGACTGCCACCAGTACCTTGGTGTTCCCAGTCTCAGTAACATTGTGTCTACGTTCTGCTCATTCCCAGCACGCACCGGCAGTTTTCCATTTCCCTATTAAGCCTTGTTGGGGAGATAAGGATGTGAGCATTCCTGAACACCCAACACACATTTGTAAACATAATGCAAACATACACACACACACACGCACGCACGCACGCACGCACGCACACACACACACACACACACACAGAGGTCAGACAATATCCCTGAGGAGGCTCCAGCCCTGTTTGTCAGGGAGAACGTGAACCATGCATTTGGCCGTCACTGTTTCACTTTGTGTGTGTAAACTAACATTGATCTAATGTTGACTACCTCTAACCTAATACCTCAACTTAACTACAGACAGAAAGACAGGAAGAAAGAAAGAAAGAAAGAATTCATTCCAATACCCGCCAAATCGATTACCAGTAGCGAGACCAGACGAGTGATACATTTAAGAGGGAGCCAGAGGGCAGACCAACCTGATATACAACGGAGAGATACAAAGTTCAATTGAAAGTTTCGGTAAGATATGGAGAGTGCTTGCATTTCCAAAATCAATACTCAATGTGTGTTTATATTCGCAGGACTGACGCCCTAATAGCATACTAATGGGTGAAGAGAAACAACTATTGGTCAAAATGTTGTGGACATGCTCACACACTAGGTCTAACTTTACACAATCTCTTTCAAATACAGCCAACAGAAATGTTGTTAGAGCACTCCTGCTAAACTCTGTGATGACATGTGAGTGCCTCTCTCCTGGGACAGTCCATCTCCTTGGCAAACTACCGGCCCGATGAAAGGCGCAAATGTCATTGAAAATGAATCTCGCCATTTCCAAAAGAAAACAAATGACATTGTGACTCCTCTTTGTGGTCATCCTCCAACGAACTTCCTCAACATAACAGTTTGCCAAATGCCACCTGTCATGTTCTGTTGAGAATGAGTGATTTCCGCTGCAGTTGGCCAGTGATTCGGGGTTGGGTCGTGTTCAGCTAAGTGACACTCGGCTCGGTGACCCTTCATCTGCAGGCTGATGAACTGATGGATGACTGCGGGGCCAGAGCCCACTGAAACAGATACGAGCCATAATGACTCTGACAGACAAACGAGAGCGGCTGTGGAAAGGCAAAGCAAGCCCCGCCACAGATCATCTTCTGGAATGGATGCTGAGCCGCTGAGGATTCACTCACACACTGATACTTCTAGGGCTAGAGGCATGTGAGAGGGGTATTTTCTAGAGATAGAGATAGTGGTATTTTCTAGGGCTAGAGGTATTTTGGAGGGGTAGAGGTATTGCTAAGTGGTATTTTCAAAGGCTAGAAGTATTTCTCAGTGTTATTTCTAAGCCAAGTTAGTTCAGAGTTTCTACCATGTGTGCCTGCAATGCTGTCAAAACATTAATTCACAATAATTTGCATTGCAACTGTGCAGAACAGGATAATAATGCCTCTGTGGGCATCTGGGTAGTCTCTAAATCTCTAATCTAAACGACTTTAGATTAATATCTAAAGTCTGATTAATAGATAGATTGACTCAGACTTTAGATTAATCTAAATTCTGATGGCAGATAAGCTGAAATTGGGGAGTTTCACTTTCTTTCGCTTCATATTTGTTTTGACCAATCATGTTGCTGGAGGGGGGGATCTGTAAGCGCATAATTGGTGAACAATAATAAACTGTTAAAAAAAAAAGTGTCTGATAAGGTTTCAAATTAATACCGTGTAGATGGGTCACTTTAGAAATACACTTATTAAAATCCCCTTCAGTTAGCTTCATCCACTCACGTGAATCTGTTTATCTTCGGTAGAATATCTCCGTAACCATACAGGAAACAAGATGTAACTCCGCCCCTTTTAGTTCCTGGTTTCCGGCCCAGGCTCTGTGTCGTCTCCCCCCAGAAGTTCTGCTATAACATAGTAGGACTGCTGGATCCCAGATTGGGGTCTGGGTTTGGATTGTGTTTGTTTTAGAAGGTCAAACAAAGCTTTAATCTGATTGGACATGCTTCGAGACGTCAGCGGCAACTGGGGTCAAAGTTGAAATTGTTTGAACTGTAGGAAAACATTTGGCAAGGCCAGCAATGCCGAGGCTGAAAACTCATCAAGTGTTCACTGCTTTAGTGCCAAAAACAATCACTGTCTGCTCTGGAACTGGTTCTGTCAGTTAAATGGCCTCATATCTGACGCAGCAGGTAAGGAGTATTTGTCTATTCAACATGTTCCATCCAGGCACTTTTCAGGGTCACAAAGCCTGAGTGCAGCTCAGAGACCATTAGCTCAGAGCGGCCTGAGAGCCCACAGGGGATAGCAGCATGGTGTGTGGGCGAAGGCTGTTCACCTTGAACCATACCGCACCTCATAGCCACACACAACACACACTGTACTGTACAGATGCTGAGCAAAGATAAGTTAAGGAAAGAAACTTTCTCCTGCTACGATGCAGGCTAGTAAGTCTCTTTAGAGCATATTGCACACCTCTCTATACTGCCCTCTTGTGGGCCAAGTTTAAAAAGGCGAGCTTACGTAGGCTTCAGGTTGCCTTTAATGACTATGCGGATATTACAAAAAAAACCTAGGTGGTGTAGTGCCAGCCACTTGTTTGGTAATGCAGGAGTCAACACTTTCCAGGCTCTATGGAAGAATCTGAAGTGCATGTACATGTTTGAAATACCAGTCACCCCTGTGGAAACATTGGTATAACTTCAATTATATCTTTATTTTTCTCTTAATGTATATATTGTGCCTTGTTGTGTTGTATGTTTTTTTTCTAATGGACTCTGTGTCTGACAATAAAGTTCATGATGATGTATATAAACTTTTTACATTGTGCTGTTATTTTAAGTTAATTCTTATTGCAATGTTGCAATGTTTGTGTGTGTGAGAGAGAGAGAGAGAGAGAGAGAGAGAGAGAGAGAGAGAAGCAGCGGCTGAAAGAGGGACAGAGAACAACAGGGACATCAAAGTGAAGGATATGGCAGCAGTGAGTAAGAGAAAGATGGAGGAACCAATTCACATTTCGGAGGATCCCAAGGTGGGAGAATTGGAGAACAAACAGAATCCTCTGTGCCCCTGAATGCCAAAAAGGTACTTGTAGATCCTCCTCTGACACACACACGCACGCAAACACACGCACAAAGAGCTAAAGAGTGAGAACGACTACTATCCAGACAGCGAACACATCCTGGATCGTGACGGTGTTGTCCATGCATTCTGATTTGTATTGTCCAGTAGGTAAAAAAACAAAGATAACATCATTTGATCAGCACAGCAGGCAGGAGTGCGGCAAGGGCTACTAATGTGGTTATAACCCTGGAGCTGGAGTGATTTCCTCTCCTCTCGCTCCACTCCTTTCCATTCCACTCGTACTGATTGGGAGAATCCCCACCGAGGTGGAGGGAGAGCAGCAGCTCAGCCTGTGTCGTGACTTCCCTGCTGAACATGCCAAGTAGAGAGAAAGAGAGAGAGAGAGAGAGAGAGAGAGAGAGAGAGAGAGAGAGACTCTACTTTCTCATAAAGTCCCAGACACACAATATGCCACCTCATCATGGATGAAGAATGATCTCAATATGGTACAAGCTGGTGCATTGAGCTCTTAAGCATTGCTGTTTGTAATACACATTACTTAACACAATATGCATGTTCCAATCATGGTTGTGGTGATTATAGGAAATACTAATGGTTGGTATTGTCATCCATACATGATGGGGAATACATTGAGATCCAATAGGCCTTGATCACAGAGGTGTAATAGGTGCGAACACAGGTGTAGCTCATGATGTCATGTTAATTATCCAACCCGTTCTCATCCCAACTCGTAATATACCGACGATTTTTCACGCCCCCAGATGTCTGATACTGCCGCAAAAGGTACCCTCCCACGTCTGTGTGAAACGATCTGGGTTCTCAATTCACTCCAAAAAGGGTGAGGGTTAGGGTTAGGGTTTAGCGTAATCTATCACCGTGACCGGGTTATTATTGGAGTGAATGG
>JAOPJI010063873.1:0-11597 GCA_027122695.1 Merluccius productus
TCTTTGTGTATCTCTGTCTCTCTCAAGGCGGAGTGGTTGGCAACCCAGAGAGACGAGCACCATGCTGCTAGGCTGGGTAAAGGGGTGAAGAGTTAAAGAGGGAGGGGAAAAATGGAGAGAGTGAGAGAAAGGTAATGGGGAGAGAGGGCGAGAAAGGAAGTAGAAAGACAATAGAAGTTACAGAGAGAGAGAGAGAGAGAGAGAGAGAGAGGGAGAGAGAGAGATGAGGAAATGAGGTGAGAAGGAGAGAGAGGAAGAAGGAGAGACAATTAAGTGCAGAAAATAGAAGGGGGCCACCGAAAGGAACTCCACTGGTGTAATTACAGTCAGGTGTGTCTCTGTTTCACGGACGTGCGCACACACACACACACACACACACACACACACACACACTGACACACACACAAACACACACACACACACACACACTGACCCACACATGCACACACACACACACACACACACACACACACACAACGAACACACACACACACACACACACCAAACACACAGATCCCCTAACACAGTGTAAGAAAGAGGAAAAGGATGTAGATGTTGAGATTTCTCAGTAGGAACAACAGAACGGCATCGCTGCAATAAATCACTGTCCGCCGGAGCATCATTAAGCACAGAGTCGCTCCTCGCCTCACAAAGCCGTCCGCTGAGTGGCTGTGTGTTGATGTCTTATTGCACCTCGTTACTTCACATCGAAGACAAGCCTCCTCTCTCGGAATGGTCCATTCATGTCGCTGTATTCATTTTATTCTCTCTTCTTCTACTTCTTCTTCTTCAGGTCAAGTCCAGGAAGTCAATGGCCACCATAGACACGGAGGTAAACACACACGGACACACACACACACACACACACCCGTGTGCACACGCAGACACACATGTGCACACACACGCAGGCCTGGATTGGCCATAGGGAGTACCGGGAGTTTTCCCGGTGGGCCGGTCAATAATGGGCCGGCCAGGGCTGGATTGGGCCAGTCCCCGTCAGTAGTAGGTCTGGGGTGTGTTATGATCGCGCGCCCCCCCCCCCCGCGTCGTTCCTGTGGTGGGCCAGTCCAGGAGAAAATTTCCAGGGCCAAATTTTGTTCCCAGTCCAGCCCTGATTTGTACCCATTAATAAGGTACAAGGATTTTCCCCTCAAGGGTACTGCCCCAGTGACGAGCTTTTGTACTTGTTTTTGGCTTTTCGGTACCTTTATTTCTGACAGTGTAGGATGCTCTCTGTTCCGCGTGTTAAGACGGCGAGCAGGTTGATTCCTTTGTGTTCTTGTTGAGCGCGGACATAGGAGGAACCTGAAGCTGCTCGCTCGGGGTTCCCTGCCCCAGTGTGTCGGCATGGCGGAACTTTGTCACTCTAACGTCTTGAGTCTGGTATGTCCCGGGACTTGGGTCCAGCAGGGGTACATTTATTGGGTGCCGATCTAGGCTAGACGGCGTAGCCTACAAGAAATAGAACAATAGTTATGTTATTATAACTCTAGTTATATGCTTGTAGGTGTAGCCGTCTAGTTTCCCACCAGGTGTAGCCTCCATTGCTGAAAGTATAGCGTGGAGGACGAGTGCTGCTCGACGCGACCTTATATACATGGTGCTGTGGGAAATGTGGGCGGGCCCATGTTGATTGGTGCATTGTTGACATTTTAATAACATAACTTTCTTTTGACTCTTTTTACTGACTCGAGTTTGTATAAGTCACTCACTAAAGAGTCGGGTTTTTGAGTCCCTCGATTCACCAAGTCAGTAGAGCATGCACACCAGAGCCAAGCCGGCTAACTTCCGGTTTAGCCATCCGCTAACTTGAATGGGGCTATAATAATTTAATCGTGTGGCTCTTCTAGACTTTCCAAATGTTATCAGACCGAATGGATCAAATTCTGATCATGAAACGAGGAATTTTACAGGGGTTGTGACGCAAAAAAAAATGTATCCACCATTTTACAGCCCATGATTGTGTGCTTTTTGGACCCCTGTTGGACCCGGAAGTTGTAGTAACACAGTTTGTCAAATTGCCTTCAAAGTATGGCGCTGTTCCTGGGGACTTGCCCAGAAGAAGCACTCAAGTGCAAGTCAGAGCTGCTCAACTCAAGTTGAGCATCAAGTCACCCACCCACTGAACCACCGAGTTTAACCCACCAACTATCCATATCATTGTCATTAAAGACTGAAAGACCAAGAGTTCTCAAAGGCAAAACGTTTTGTTTTGCAGGCGGCAGGCTCCGGTTTGGAGAGCGAGGACTGAGTGAGTGTATAATGCTGTTGAAGTTATAACATATTCTTCATATTATAGGTTTTTCAAATATCAACTCTGGTTTCTTTTACATGTTTCCTAAATCCATAGTCATTTATATGGTAAGGATGTCAATGCTGGGTATGAGCAATGCATGGCTCTTGTGAATGAGCAGCATGCAGCGGCAACCATCGTAGTTAGATTTGACTTGTGTTTAGAATGAAAGTAGAGTTTTGTGGTTCTGTAGCCAGGTTAGCACCATGGAAGTACCATTATAATACATCCATGGATACATTTTTAATCACAACGGGGTATGCAATTGTTTTTATTAGAAAACAGAACTACCACTAACTGTTTCCTAGCAAACAAGGGACATCAGCAGGACATTATAGGACGTTGCCATGACGTCCGCAGGCAGGTCTAGACATGACGTTCTCAGAGCCATAGAAAGACAGGCTGTGTCCGAAATCATTCACTACTCCCTACTCACTGTCTAGGAAGTTCTTTATAGAGGAATATATAGTGAGCTCATTGGCAAAATAAAAAATAACATTTTCAATCATATTTTCCTAAATTAATAAAATATAATATATGATATATATCACAAAATAATTTCGCATTTGTACAACAGGTTGCGTTGCTCTCTGTCCTCCATGAACCATTTTTCTTTCAGCACTGATGGTATATAGTGCTTGGTTAGTGACCATCGGTTGTATACTACTTTTCATGATGCATCGTGGGATATGATGAGTGCACTATATATGGAAAGTATAAATAGACCTGTGTTTACAGGTAACAATGGGAGGGCCTCCGATAGCCCGGCCCTTGCCACGTGTTTTCTAATACTGTTGTATGTGAGAAATTAAGTTAGTCAGTCCTGTGGAGTTGGTCCAGCTGAGTTTAGTTGAGTTGAGTCCTGTGGAGTTGGTCCAGCTGAGTTTAGTTGAGTTGAGTGCTGTGGAGTTGATTCACTGTTGAACAGTGTTGAATGCAGTTACCCCTGAAATACTGCATTGGTGATTGGGGTATCCTGCGTGAGTTCGTGAATAAAGGATTGATGGATCACAGAGTCACGATTTACATCTTGACTCTGTGGCCTGTTTGAAACAAAGGACTCCATAGACCTGGAAACTGCACCTTGAGTTTTGAGAATCTTCTACATCCTTCAGCGAATTAGGATCTTGGCCCTTTTAATTAATAAAATCGATTAAAAACAAATCGGGTGTGGTGTGAAAAAATCTGATTTTATTTTTAGGCCATATTGCCCAGCCCGAGTTTGAGGCTGATCATTAGCTTTGACTTTGCTTTTAAAAAAAAATATCTTTCTAGAGATGTATCTGACATTGGCTAAAAATTAAATGTATTTTGTTCTTTATTTGATTCTAATACACTTTCAGCTATTTGGATGATTTGAAGGTATAGTTAATTTAAGACTATGGATAATGAAATTACTGTGCATCTGGTTTACAGCCTTATACCAGATTTAATATGAGAATTATTGGTTTACATTGTTTGAGTTTATCCACATATATTCTGTTTTATCAGTCTCTGTATTCTTCAGAATCAGAATTTTATTTGTATTGGTCTTATTTGCAATGATCTTTCATGCTCTCTTCCTGGAGTACGGGTCTAGGAGAGACGGCATGTTGCAGCCAATGACTTTTCTCAGCTGACTAAATGATCTGCTGCAGTTTGTCTTTGTCCTTGGCAGTGGAGGCAGCGAACCAGACACTGATCGATGAGCTGAGGATGGAATCAATGATGGCCATCCTCTGCTGGGCCTTCTTAATGGTGGAGGTGATGTTCCCCACCCACCTGAGATTATTGTCCCCAGGAATCTGAATGACTCCACAGCGTTAACTGGGAATTCACACATGATGAGAGGGGTGGTTGGAGCTAGGCTCCTCCTGAAGTCTGCTATCATCTCTCCAAGATGTTCTGGCTGCACCTGGAAGCTAGGTGGTCCATTATGTAGAATAGACTCATCACCATTTAAGATTAATCCAATGAGGGTTGTGTCATCTGCAAACCATGAGTTTGACAGAAGGCTGGCTAGAGGTGCAGCATTTTGTGTGGAGGGAGAAGAGGAGGCCCCACACAGCCTTGTGGCGCCCCAGTGATGATGGTCTGCGGCTCTTAGACAAGCTTGCCCAGCTGCACGTGCTGCTTCCTGTCTGTCAGGAAGTCAGTGATCTACCTGCAGGTGCGCTCAGGTACGTTCAGCTAGGATAGCTTGTCCTGGAGAAGAGCTGGGGTGATGGTGTTGAATGTGGAGCTGAAGTCCAGAAACAGGATCCTGGTGTGGGTGCCGGGGGAGTCTAGGTGCTGGAGGATGAAGTCCCATGAGAGTCCCATGTTGACTTCATTAACCTTTGAGCACAAGGTGCTCAAAAAAGTCCACAGAAGTCAGGGCGACTGGCCCTGTGATCCTCTGCTCCTCAGGGATGATGTTAGATGTTTTGAAGCAGGCAGAGAACTAATTCAGGTCATTTGCCAGTCTGAGGTAATTCATAGGGATTTAGTTTTATAGTTTGTGATCTCCTGTAGTACCTTCCAGACGGATGAGGAATCGTTGGCTGAGAATTGCTGTTCTAGCTTCTCAGAGTACTGGTACATGTTTGGTCAGACTGTGTGATAAACACTGCTGATGGTGCTGGAACAGTGATCCAAAGTCTTCTCCTACCTGGTCGGGCATTTAATTAACTGTTTATATTTGGGGAGTTTGTGAGTTAAGGTGCCCTTGTTAAACTGGGGAGTCTGGGTGTCCTCTCTCCACTCTTTTACATTTTCATTTAGCGCATTTAGCAGACGCTTTTGTCCAAAGCGACTAGCAATAAGTACATTTGTCAGTAGAATGTAAAATAACATCACTGTCGGTACAGCAAGAATGTTAAAGGAACAAGATTCTAATTTATCCCATTATTCCCATTGTGGACTATATTGTCCAGCTAGGCCATTAGATGGTGCTATTGTATAACCATATATGGACATGATTTTGTGAAACCAGAGGTTACTTGACAAATGCACATGGAACAAAGGCGGCTACTCTCATAAACAATGACTTCATACACATACCAAGCAGCCCATCACTACTACCTGGTAAGAGCAACCACTGCCTGGTACAGCAGCATCCATGGAAAACAATTTGAACCCTGAGAGGGGTTATCCCACGAACACCCATTGGACAAGTCAGGCAGCGTCAGATCACAAGAGCCAATCAGGAAAAGCTTCCTCTTTAAGGAGGAGCTGTGGTGTAAAAATCCCTGTTAGCAGGCCTTTCCTGCCAGATGTATTATCATGCCTTTCCTTACCACCCCAGAGAGTCAGATGTCTCAGCAAGCCTTTCCTGAGTCTCCCAGGGGGTGGTCAAGGGGTCAGATGTTCCAGCCAGGGAAGGCACTGCTACACCTGCTCTTGTGGGTGTGTGGGGGAGGTCAAGTACCTCAAGTCATCTGTTCACTCTAACCCCTCTAGGCGCATATGTTAATTTAATCCTGGGTTCCTGGGGAGGTGGCCAAACCGGGATAAAAGACTCTGGCACAATGATCTGGGCCAATTCTGTTATAGAGGGGACTCTTGTATGCATTGTTATGACCGGCGGCAAAAATGAACTGAAATTTGAGTGTAACGCAAAATAAAGCAACACAGCAGAAGCAAACAAAGCATGGCGAAGTTGAAGGGGCCGACATGCTGGAATTCACGCAGGCGGGCCTTAAGTAACCTGATAACACTGGCTAGGTGTTCTCAGTTAACTCAATTGGTAGATCAATTGGCACCACAGCTCCACCCAGCCAAGGACCTGCAGGACACACAAGCACACACAGTACACACAATACACAGGACCGAGGCCCATTACTAGGGCTGTCACAACCCCCACCAATAAGGCAGGGTCCCAAAGGGAACCCTGGCACCTAAACCACCAATTCATTCTCAAATATAACTTGTACTTAAATGCAGCAACAAAGTATAAACTACTACCCATATAATGCAAAACATATTTACACTTTTTTATTTTTTAAACTCACCACTTACATCCCCACTGACCCTTTAATTCCCCATCATCACCAGCAACAGGATCCTGGAAGTTGAATTTAAGAGGAAGGAGAGAGATTGGACGATTGGAACAAAAGCAGAGAGCACATATATACACAGTAAAGGCACTGCTGACAGGGAGCCCGGGACAATGCATCCGCCACCACATTGTCCCGCCCCTTAATATGGCGAATATCCAGACTATAAGCCTGGAGCAATAGAGTCCATCGAATCAGCCTCTGGTTAGGAGACTGCAAAGAACTCAAAAAGGTTAAAGAGTTGTGGCATACAGGCATAGAGCTAACATACACATTGAAATGTTGCAAAGCCAGAGTCGACGCTAGCATATTTTTGCCCGTGGGTGCCCAAATGAAATAAATACCATCATATAAAGATCATATCATTCTGACTATATAGGGTATAGTCAGAATTATATGTATATATATCACTGCTTCTGAACATCTGATTTTACAAAGAATTTCTTTGTTTTCTAATTCATGATATATAGTCTCTTTTGATGGACTCGGAACACCGAGAGGGTGTGGAAAAGAGTCTGGTTTAGTGACATAATTGAACTTACGATGTCTGAACAAAATCTGGGCGTGTTATCTGACTTCGGAACCAGTAAGCAAGTTGACACCCAACTAGAACAGGATGGTTCTGCAATACGATTTTTCAATATATACATAACATCTGCATCAAGATACTTACGTTTCTCCGGATGAACATAAAACCTCTTAATAGGTTAATAGGTTTAGAATCTCCAACATCTGTATCGTGCTCAACCAAATGTGTGTGAGTAGGAGTATCTGTAACAGGTAACTAGCACCCGATTTAGAGGGAGGCAATGGGCCCACACAATCAATAACTAGATGCTGAAACGGCTGGCTTATAACTGGTATTGGGCACAGCAGTGCCGGCTTTAAGCTCTGGTTAGGTTTGCTGGTTAGCCGACATGTATGGCATGTCTTTATATAAGCAGAAACATTGGCGCCAAAATAAATACCTCAGGATGTGGTCATACGTCCGTGGTATGACCGTGGTTTTCCACCTCACCAGAAGGACATGCCATCTCCAGCAGAACCTTGAGGGAACAGTCAGCCCGCTGCTCCGTCACAAAATCACAACAAGAAACAGACCAAGGAACATCAAGACATGTCACATCATGCTGCTGCGGAGTGCCATTATTTTCAGTGGAATTTATTTCCTCTGACTTCATTGCACAGGTCACAGCGCACACTGTAAACACATCAGGAAACTCAGCTTCACTTTTGTCAGGCTGACTGCTAACCAGGGGCACTGGAGCCAAGAGGTACAATATCAGCCCACACCCGACTCCCAGCTATGTCATGACCCAAAATCATTGTAACACCACCCATGGGCAGAGCCGGATGCACGCAGACTGCCACCTCACCCTGAAACAGATCACAAAACAACATAATTTCATGTTTTTTTTTATTTCTCACCTTTGTGGTGATTCATTTTTGGAACGCGATTAAAACTACAGGTTTTCTCTTGGTTTGATCAATTTGAGCAATCATATATGCATCCTCAGCATTTTGTCTATTTACAAGAAGATTGTTGTTAGGGGTGGGCGAACACTAACAATGGCATGGAGAAAGACAGTAAATTATGGAGTAACGTTACAACAATTATGAACATCATTATTATGGAGTGTAATGTTGTAATATAGCAAGCTAGTAAATGTTTAAAATGTGTAAAACTATAAAAAATAAAATTGTAATATTTATATCACAATGGCGTATTTCTTAGTGTGTGTGCGTAGCGTTTTATTTTTAGCAATGATGATGCACTCTCTTGCAACTAGCTTGTGTTAGCTTGCAAGGTAGGCCTGCAGTAATGAATGCCAGCGACGTCAGACGTCAGCGTAAGTGAGGTCAGCATAGTGCAGCCTTGGTGCTTAATTGTTAGATGAATACCGCCTGCGAGGCTGGGAGATGTAACAAAAGCCAAGAGATGGCACAGCGTCCTCTCTCTTCTCCCTGGCCAGTCCATGGGCTAGCTAGGTACTTCAATTTTGAACGTAAAGGCCGTTTTATATCTTATTCCTAGTCTCTGCGGGATTATATGATAGGTTGCAGTAGCAAAGATCCACTTAAATGTTCTTTCTGTCCTATTTACCTGACACGGCATATGATAGTACTGAACATGTCACATTAATGTTTACTATCAGTCATTTTGTTTTTATTTTAATTTGTTTTAGATCCATCATGCTACAATCTGTCTAAGTTTTCCACCTCCTGCAAGGTGCAAAACCTGCTGCAGCCTTTTTCACTGCCCATTGTGCAGTCTGTGTTTTTTCAAGCCAACGAGGCAAGACAAATTGATGTCTCACCTCAGTGGACACTGAAAGAAGGCAGACTTCCATGAAGGTAACATAATAATATAAAATTGGATGATTAAATTCAATTTTGGATATCCCAGTGAGTACTGGTGGCTAAAAGTGTAAGGTGGTGCGCCAGTCAATAATATAGCTCTGCATAAAAACTGGGAAACTATGGGAAGCTCCATCTTGGTCTCATCTGACCACAGAATCTTTATTGATATTGTTGACTGGTGCAGAGGTCACTCCACTTTAAGCCACTGAACTCTGTGCTGTTCTTTGAAAGTGATTGTTCGTCTCCTTCTTGCTCTGATACTGAGTTTTGAGGACAGCCTTTTCTAGTCAGTGACTGGTTGCTGCTAATGTGAAAGATGCACTGATATTTAAAATTGTTCAGGTTTTAAACATCCATAGTAATTGCCAGTGACATGCAAGCCTTGCATGTCAGTTTTGGTTTTGTTCACTCTTCCATCCTACATGAATAGATGGTAAAGCAGACAGAAACCTTAGCGTCATCAATGTGTTCCTAAGTCTGAGAACTTTTTTCAAGTTCAGAGTTCATACTAACCATGTTACTAACCGTTTTTGCAGTCACAAAAGGATGTCATGGTATGGTATAGGCCTAGTGATTATACTCCATTTTCAATTTCAGTGAATTCTTTGATTTTTGTGGATTGAAATGCAAAAGGAATTGAAATGCTATGATATAAATATTTTTCTCATTACATGAAAAATTGAATTTAAATGTAATTTCTGTAACCATAACCCTGATGTCAGCAATTCGAAAAGGGTTATCAGGGTTTTACAGTTAGTAGATCTCGTTGGCATTCACTGATTGGGTATTTATGTATTCCGCTCTATACCATGACATGCCTACATTCATGTGTTCAAAGTTCACACAAACAGCAATTTCGTTAAATACATTTCAACATTTTTTAAAGCAAAATAGATAATGGGATTTCATCTGGGGACTGGATCATTCCAATAAATAAGGTAATGAAAAATGTTTTCGAAATAGTTTGTTTCTAAAATGTATTTTGCCTAGTGTAAGCACCACCAATAATCCTCTTGCTCATCACCATTTTTAAATGACAGGATGTTCAAATTGCCAGCTTAGACTGCGGGGTGTAAAGGTACGTTGATAAAGATAATGATATTGTCATAAGGTTCACTAAATTGAAATGATTAAATTAAATGATTAAAGAATAATTGCCCTGATTTGCTTTATATTTTACAGTATGCCCTATACACATCAATGGGCTAACCATTTGATTTCACACAGGTGAGTAATTTAACTCCCAGCATTGTGAAGGATACATCATTTGAGATGAGTTACGTTGTGATTTTTAATTTATTTTGTTTGTTATTGACATGCCCCAAATTAGAAGGTGGTGGTGCCTCAATCTACTGGAGGAAGCTGAAAGGTATCCATATCTGATTATTGTAATTCATTAAAAAATTAAGCCATATATGTCTGTCAAACACCTATGAATGTCTGTTTTTAGCCTGGAGAGATGCAGCCAATCTTTAACTAGGCAAGCAGTGGTAGAGAACCCTCTAGCAGCTACAGAGGGTTGCTCTACACCAGTAGAGCATCAGGTAAGACAAGCGGTTGAGGCAATGTTTTTTCATTCATTAGGGCAAGTCCAAGTCAGCACACTAACCACTACGGCTGTGGAATCTGGATGGTATGACCACTTAACATTAATAGTAGTTTTGTTGTTGGTAGTAGTAGTAACATAGAGACTGTGGATGTTGGTACTCCAGTAAGGGCCTCCTACAGTTTCTTTTTGTTTTTAATACTGTATGACCATAATACTATTGCATTCATTCGGGCACCTTGGCTGTGGAATCTTCATGGTATGGAAAACTAAGGGGAAATTGTCCATAAGATCCGAAGGCAAACATCGAGGCAGAGGACAGGCAGAATCAAGAACCGGGGAGTCAGGCAAGGTCAGAACCAAAGACTTAAAGGCACGAGGAGAATAATGCGGGAAGGGCGATGCACTCACACAGAGGAACAAAGACAATCTGGCAAGGGAACAAGGAAGGAACACAGAGAGGTTATATGCAACCAGGGCTGCAATCAGGGCAGGTGAATTGGAGCAGGTGTGTGAAAATCCAGGGAGAACACAGAGTAGGAGGCCAGTAAGTAAACAAATTATGATTCTTATAGTGGCACACCCTATGGGTTATAATGTTTCGGCATATTTCTCACAATAAGGAAGCATAGCATTTACTTTGATACATCTCAAAATGTTGATTTACAGGTGTCGTCACATGGAGTAGATTCTCGAGCACATACCAGCAGGAGTTCAGGAGGATCGAGGATGTATATGCTGGAGACCTGCAGGCAGTGAGAAGAGGTCTACAAGAACTTATGCATACTGTGCTTGGAAACATCGAGGCTTGTTTCAGTAGCCACTTATTGCTAATACAATATAATATGCATATTGTGCATGAAGCAGTGAAAGGTTTTACTGTCTGCAACCAAATCGCAATGTACAGTAAATGTATGACAACAAATCAAGAGTATGCTTTTGTTTGTCTTTTGTTATCTCAACAGTAGTGTGTGTAAGAAGCGTTGTACGAGCATTGTGCACCCGCCTATAGGCGTGTATTACAAACGCGCCCTTCAACTAACAGTGATACACCACGCCGTTGACGTTCCACCTGGTTTCTGTTGGTCAATGGCGCAATGGCTATGCCTGAACACGCCTCAGACCAACACATTGTGATGGACGCACAGAGGAGCGCAAGCGCATTTGCTATTTAAACAACGTGGGCGCAGGATGGGAAAACAATAACTGCGTCGGTCTGAAACTAGCAAAGAAACTTGCGTTGTGCTTGGTGCCACTCTGCGCCGATTGTCAGATAGCATGTAAGATAGGGTGTCAGATTAGCTTGGCTAACACCAGACTAAATCACAAATGAGATGTAGTCTGGTGACCACCTATTCATTTTCCTGTAGAGGAGGCGTGG
>JAOPJI010063894.1:0-11595 GCA_027122695.1 Merluccius productus
ACACCTCTCCCAAGTGTGCCGTGGCCAAGGGCCTGTTCCGTGCTGGAATACGGATGGCGTGCTCACACTAGCCAAACTTAGTATGCAAATGAGCTCGGGCACGGGGCCGCGGCCCTAGTGTGAGTGCACCCTGAGTCGTGCCATAGAGATAGACCATCACCGGAGTCGGGCCAAAACGCGCCCGGCCCGTCTCCAAGTGGGTTGCGGTGAAGTCAGTTGGGTCCGGAGCGCGGATTGGACCAGATGACTCAAGCTGAGCGTGTCATCAATTAAGCGGGAAGCCCTGTTGTAATGGAGATGCAAATCCCTGCTGGACTGGGCTGACAAACCAAGCCAGCACACGTGTATGGAAAAACGCCAATAGTGGCATGTAAATAGGGATAAAATATCTAAAATATACTAATCTATCCTTCTCTCTGCATGTCAACGTACTGGTGAAAACGTAACCCTCTCCCCCTGCCGCCGTCTTACGCTGCGAGTATTCTGCGTTCAGTCCAACGACCTCAGATGTTGACTCACCACGTCCTCCCATCTCAACACTTGCAGCTCTCCCTGCTCTGGGAGGGCCCAGATTTAGCGGACCTTTGCTCATAGAAGGCCAGCACCGCGCTCCAAGTACTCCCTGCATGGGAGCCTCATCTTAAACTGCGACTCACCCCCAGTTGACCGATCCCCTCCTCCCCCACCACTCAATACATCAAAACATGACTCTTTTGTTCAGTTTCTTCTCTTCTGTTTCTTACCTAACAAAACTCATCGCAGGTCAAGCTCTCCCCCGAGACACATAAATTCCAGCTCCGAAAAGGGTTTGTTTGGACGTTCTGTTCTGTGGAAAAGCTCACAGCACTCAGGATTATGTGTGAGCTGTGTATCCTGCCTTGGTTGCCCAGAGGGCCTCAACGCACACAGCCAAAATCAGCACTCTGTATTAATGATTCAGTTACACTTACAATACGCTGTACAATGTGAAAATATTTGGTTAGCAGCGTTAAAGGATATTGTTTGGCCGAACATTTAATTGCCATTTCACCACAGCTGTCGGGCATTTCCATTTCTCTCCATTTCATGCCTCTTTCATTGTCCTCCCCAAAGAGGGGAAATCGGCACATTCAGGTTTTTTTTTTGTTTCTGATAAACATCAGGGTCTAGTATTTCGAGGAGAGTGGCATGACCTTTGCACAATTAAAGACTTACGGCACCAACTCAGGGTCTCCACCGTCAGGAATGTTCGATTTCTTTTCCCCCGTTTTGGTCAACATATTTCTGTTAGTGAACAACATCGTCGAAACAGCTGGTAGAATGAGGTATGGCTAGATTTGTATCCATCCATATATATCCGTTCCATCCATATTAATTATGGTATGTGTGGTGGTAAGGTATTTATCATTAATATTATTAATATTATTTTGGAAAATGAAGTAAAGTATTAAAGTAAGTAACATTGGAACACAACTCCTCTCCCCTGGAGGACCTTTGGCTGCATTTGTATTATTTCTTGCACAGCGCCAAGGCATGCTAGTCGGTGTTAAGGGTCAGGTGTTTATTGGCTCTGCTTCTTTGTTGAGATGTCGTAATGCATTTTCAGGGGGTCAGACTAATAAATGTGGGGCACCCAGTGCCCAGTGGGGAGAAGGATTCTGTTAAACATCCCATTGTCCCTGCTGAGATGGGAGCTTATGTTGTTAGGTAACTATCCTTCCTCCTCCTCCTCCTCCTTCTCCTCTCCAGCCTGTTGCTGACCTGTGTTTGTGGAGCCGTCTCAGCAGGAGGTTTGCAGCAGATACATTGTTTGTAGCTCTGCAGATATGAGCGAGGAGGAGCCGCTTGTGTAACAGGGTGTAATATCCCTTTAGTTATAATTACACAAAATTGTCATTGTATTACCTGAAGTTTAGCTTTAGAGCTGCCTTATGTGCCCCTTTCTATTTTATTTGGTTACGAGTCATAAGCCCCCTGCCCTCTTCCCTATTTGTTCTGATTCTCTTGGGAAGAGATTTGTGCATTTATTTCCCCCATTTTGTGATAAAATATCTTATATCATCTTATAGTTTACCATCCCTCAGTGTATTCACTCTGACCAAGGTACGAACTTTGAGAGCAAGCTCATCGCTGAACTTCTGGAGCTGGCTGGTGTCAACAAGTCTCGGACTTCCCCCTACCATCCCATGGGGTACAGTGGCAAACCGGTTCAACTGCACTCTGGGCAACGTGCTTCGGTCTCTCCCAGATCCAAACAGTAGGGAATGACCCAGACGATGACAAATGTCTATAATCGTACGGCACATGAGACTATTTGATGTTGCGGAGGGTCCCTCATCTGCTGGTTGACCTCCTATTCAAGAATGTCCTCCGTGACGAGACTGTGACTTTGATGCCTATGTGAAGTCTCTGGCGAGCGACATCACTCTGCTGTGTGCCTGGCTCAGAATAACTCTGCTATTGAGCAGAAACACCAGCGTGAGATAGCTCAGCCAAAGGGTCTCAGAAGGTGCAATATGATGGAGTCCAGACGTAGTTTGCGGCTCCCAAGTGGACTTTATTTACAATGGTATGGCCAATACACATGACGATATTATTTACAAAAAACAAAACAAAAAATAAAGTTCGAACTGAGAACTCAACTCATGGCTAAATCAAACTATAGCATATGAGGTACCATATTACATATCTGCTGGTCACACAGCCTTCCCCTCGAAGCCAAACACCAACTCCTTAAATACAGCGATCAATTGTCCCATCTCTGACTCTGGACAATACCATTCTTATTGCAGGTAAGTATACTTCAAACACATAAGTAATTCTAATGTTGGGTTAGCTTATTTGCCATTTCTTAAATAAACATTTCAAACCATAACAGTCAGAAACTATTGAATCTACAATTCAATACAACATCATTTCAATACAATGCTCTCTAAACATTCTACCATGAATAACTCCCCCCTGGACTTGGTATAACCCATGATTGATGAAGTCACCACACTATTAAAAGAGGGAAGTACCGAGCAGCTCGCTCCCTACAGTGTTCGTGCGACTGGAGAGAAAGACAGGTAGATTACTGAAACTTAAACCTCACTGACTTCACATTCCTGTAACAAAAATAAAAAGGTATCGAATTCACAATGCTGCCTGTGATCCTTTCATGCTTAACCAGAAAATGTGCTTGATGGTAACTGATGAAATACAATGCTGAATACAAACAAACCCAGGATAGTTATGTCAAATGGCATTGGAAGAATAGCAATCTGATTAACATAAAAGGATAAACAGACATGCACACATCAAATAAAGGTGAATTAATAATGTTAAAGGTACATATTACTGTGACAAATGGCGTGCTCACAACCAGTCTGACCAGTATAGCAAACACTGTTGAACCCTCTATGGCTATTTCAGTGGTCAGTGATGGTAATGATGACCGTACAGCCTTGTGGGTCCGAGAACAGTCCCCAATCAGGGATGAGGATGCCACTGGCAGTCTTGACATGCCTACTCAGATGGTCTCTCTAGCGTTGGATGGGCTTGCTGTGGCTGGTGCTTGTACCACCTTGTTATCCCCCTCCTCTGAGCCCATTGTCGCTCCTGTAATTGATACTCCTGTAAATCTCAAACAAGTGATCACCTCACTTAAGCCGGTTACACTTCTGTTTGTGTGTGTGGGTGTGCGTGTGCACTTCAAACAATCGTTGTTTTTCCATCACTCACTTTCTCATGATATCATCCTTTTACACCTGGGCTTGGACAGGGGGGTAGATTATGGGGTTCTTAAATGGTTAAACTCTCAGAGAATTGTCACTGGTCAGACCTCCCTGATATCCAGGGAGCCCTAACAACTCCACTGCTCATACACACTGCCAGGTCCTGGTAAATGGTGATGTGAGGATCTTTAAACCCACCACTGACAAGCGCACACCCGATTCCCATTGACCTACTTCTCATCATTTATGTAATCATGCAGCAGATGAGGGGAGGAAATGTCACAGCTCGGTTAACCACAGGTATTTTTCCAACATATAGGCAGTTTATTTGGATAGTGCTTGCATAGGGTATTGGAGTCTTTTTTCACTCTTGGCTTGAGCTAAATTAGTTGTCATTTCAACTTTTCATTACAAGCTATGACAGTTACTTATCCTCACTGCAAGTTGCAACCTTGAATGTACAAATTGTACCACCATGACAGAGTTAGGCCTGAAATAGGATGCCTTTTCCATATATGAGGAGTTCAGTTTCTTCTGAGTTTAAGCATTTGGCAGTGAGCACAAGCAAACATTGCGAAGTGTATGCATGGTTTGTACTATTCTTTGGTTTTTGGTTTTGGTTTGATTCTATTGTCCTTATTATTCTGCAAGTGATTAGAAAAACTAGCATTTGCTAGTTTTGTGTGTGTGTGTGTGTGTGTGTGTGTGTCTGGGTGTGGGTGTTTGTGTGCAAGTGAATCACAGCAACAATATCCTTTCCCAAACCCCATTAGAGCCTTCATACAATCTCTCCCTCATGGCTGCTACTGAATCTGGCCTTTTGACAAGCATCCGGAAGTGCGGACCATTCACCATAGCAAGCCTCGGGGGTTATTTAACCACACTTACCCTCGTTCACCAAACAAAGGTCGTCTCCCCACTTCTACCATGATGTCAAAGATCGACCTCCTGAAGGATTCAGATAGTCTTATCCAATATTTATTTTTTTGAATGGCTAATGGAATCACATTTATTTTTAAATTCCTAATGGTAGATAGCCCTAAAGTGCAGTCTCATGATTGCAGCTCTGCATTCCTCTGCTTCTTTGAACCTTTGCATTAGACCACAGTTATCTGCAACCATCTTGCACTGTGCTCCGGATGTCCAGCCAAGCCCCAGCTGTGATGCATAGCCAGGCTCTTTGGAAAGCCAAAGGATGTAGCAATGATATACATACTTGCCGGAATGATGCAGAGCTTGATCCATAGTATAAGATGCTAAAATAAAAAATGCAACATGTGGAACAAGTAAGTTTCTTTGTTGGTAATTTAAATCTAATCAACCACCTGATCATGAGATCATCAATTTTCTTTCTTGCCATCATTATATTGCCATAATAATGTTTTTTAAGGCTTTTTGGCTTGAGAAGTAAGCCTGTGAATATCTTGTCATATGAGAGGCACAGGGATTAATCTAACAACTTGTGCATGTGCATGTTGTCCTTTGACTAACATAATCCAACTGCATTGGTAAACCTTACTGTACAATCTTTTCCAAAGGAAAGAAAACGCTGAGCCAATTATCTGTGATGTCACCCGAGTTCAGGCCAGAAGCGATCCATTGTTTATCAAAAACTTTCACGCCAGTTACAGCACAATCATCACAGATTAAGGAATTGAACAAATACTTTTTCTTACTTTCTTTTTCTTCTGACTGAGATGAAATGTCACTAAATGCTGTTCTACATGAACGGGCATGGCAGAATACTGAGAATATTTTTAATACCCGTTGAATTCCCTGTAAACCGTCCGATAAACTGTAACAGAAAACTCCCAACGTTTGTTCCTTCAGAATAAGGCTGCAGCTCCACGTTCCCGGAGCGTGGGACTGTATCAGATGCGGAGCGGCTAGGATGACTGTCTGGAATGCCATTGTTGTGTCCTCTGCTCCCATTCCAAATGTTCTGTGCTCTATCAGACTGATGGTCCTTTTTAGCAGAATGTGATAGCCACGGGTAACCGGGGCTGCAGGAGGGAGACAGGGAGGGAAAGGGGAGGAGGGGAGGAGTGCCATGAAAAGGCAGCAAATAAAAGGCTGTTCTCTCTGCTCCGTCTCCCCTGTCCTGTGCAGGAACGGCAGGAATGTGGCCGGCAGACAGGCCGCCCCTCAGAGCCTGAAGCCCCTAATGAATTTTAAAAGGCCATTCTGATTCAAAGAAGGGTGCTGGCCGGCGGTTTGTTGTCGGGGCCAAGCCACTCGGCAGAGAAGAAAATGGGTTATAGGAGAGAGGAGAGCTAGGCTGTGTGTGTGTAGGGGGGGGGGGGGTCACAAGGTAGGATTGTGGGGAGATTGCATAGGTCTGGCACCACTCCACAGCCAGGGTGACACATCGAGTGTCCAGTGAGAGATAATAGTTCACTTGACATGGGAAGTTGCTGTCGGAGCATCAATGTCCCTACACTCAGAGAATGGTGGGAATGTGGTTGACAAGTAAAGAAAGTAAGTATATCTTATACAATGGATGATTGGCTGAAAAGATCATTTAGAAAAGTGTAAAAAGAGTAAAAAGGTGCACCAATCCAGGCTCAAAACTTGGCTTTCTGAGACTCAGGCCTATTATTATTATTATTATTATTATCTATCATACTTTGTCATATTTGACTTTCATCATAATCCAAAACCCAGGGCCATTTGTGGACATAAAAATGATGCCTCACCCACCCACACACACACACACACACACACAGCACGCCATGTTACCCTCACCTTGGCCTTATCTGTGTATGAACAACATCTCATTTCACTTACTGGTAGTGTGGGGGCGCCGTTGCAACCGCTGGTCACCTCACCACCGGTGATGTCAGAGGAAATGCCCCAGGGCTGAGCTAAACGCATAGTTTGTGGCCTGCTGGACAGACGGCAGCTGTGATCGTTGGTGATCCAATGTGCCTCAAGCAAAGTCGCAAATAGTGATGATGATGATGATGATGATGATGTAGGGAAGGGAGAATGGCGGTGAATCAAGTTTCTTAAGAACGCCAAATGAATATTTGCATAGCCTGAACCTTTTACTGTCTTTGCAAAACATAGTGGGTTCAAAATTGGTTCAGAGGCCCTCTCAAGGAAATTAATGGTGAAACTAATCAGCACAGACACAGAGAGTCTGCAGTAGGTCAGTAGGTCGACCATCTTCACATGGAGGCGGATCTTCAAAAATGACGGCAATATAACATCCTTTAATGATGGCAGAGAAAAGTCAAAGCCAACTTAATTTTGCTGAGGCTATTTGAAACATTTGAAGCCTTTGTCCTGGTTGTCGTTTGGCTTTGGATCCACAACACCATTTAGATTAAGCTAAATGGTCTTGAATCTAAATGACATGAATCAACAATCATTGAAGCTGGGGTTGCCAGTACCTGGGTAGCAGAGAAAAAAAAGGTGGTCTGTGTGTGTTACTATTTAAGCGTGTTATGCACTGTGAGTGCCAGTCTGTCAGCTGCTCTCACGGCAGGCGGGTTGAGGCCATAGCGAGATAGGGGGCAGTGGAAACACTGATGGCCTCTGCTAACAGGACTGGCCCCCGCAATCTGCCCCACTGGTTTATCTAAAAAAGAAAGAATTTAGGCCTTGAGAAACGAGTTCTCATCTCTTTCGCAAAAACTGAAGTGTGAAGGTTGAGTCATGCCTTTCTCACTTGACCCTTCCCCTTCGTCAACGACCTCTAAGGGCAAATACAACTCAAGACTTTTCCTTGCTGTCTTCCAATCCCGCCTCAAGACCCGTCTATTCTCCTAACCCCCCCCCCCACATCCATCCCTGTCCCCATCCCATAATTTTTTTGAAATATCGAGGTTTGCGGTGGTGCTCTCCTTTGAATTCAATGCAGCACCCCGGCCTTATAAACATTTAACATGCTTCCTGCTGGCGCATGACATCATCTCCTGACCCACTGATATGATGTCACCATGACCTCCAGGTCGGAGAGATTGTGTTTCATCACAGGCAACCTCAGAAATGTCTGCCGGCTCTGGCCCAGTATCATGTCATTTTCAAACATAATGAATAAAGATGGCTTCCTTGAAACTTTTTGTCGGGTATCGAGTGTATGTAATGGACAATGGTAATATCCTTTTGTCCGTGGCAATTGGTAAAATCTAATTTTTGAATTTTTGGAAGATGTTATTTCATGAGTTTGACATATTTTGCATTGTTTACTCTAATATTAGTCTAATATTGCTTCTTCACCAATCTCCCTTTGTATGTCTCTGAGGTCTTCTGGTGCAATATAATACATGTGCTTGTTAGTGTTATGAGAAGGATCTATTCATCTTTATTAATAATAATTATTATTATTACATGGATTACAGTATTTAAATGGTTGCGTGTATCTTTTCCAGACTGTGGCGATGAAATCTGCCCTCAAGGAGCTGGGGCTGAACATTGTGGAGATGACAGACGAGGACGCCACCCTGGATGGAGGCGACGTTCTGTTCACAGGTACACCAAAAATATGTCCATGATGAATGATGAACACGTTTTTAAAATCTCAAAATACGTTTGAGATTCCGCTAAAATCTCGCTAATTACTTTCTGTGGTTGGCGCTCTTATTTTGGAACATGCAGGTGTTGGCCTAGCGTTGCAGACTTTGTTTATTGTTCCCCTCAGGCGACATTTCCTGTGCAACTGTATATGCTCAGTGAAAAGCTCAATGAAAAGAAAGAGAGAAACGTAAGGGAAAGGGAGTAACTTACTCTTTTTTTATAATATCCCTGCAGTAACTCCACACCCCTAAATGAACTATTTAAATATATACTTATATATAAATATATACTTCGGAAACGTAATGATTATCCAACGCTTGCAATGTTGTATTCAGGCCAGCCCAACAATTTTACTGGTCACAGACTAATTCTTTATAGTATGTTTATTCTTATCGGTTAAAGACTGTGTGAAGCAAATTCTGAGATTTGTTTCTAAACACATGACACACGTTAGAAAGTCATGACTGAAAACATGTGAAAAGACTTTATAACCATTTAATGTTGAATTGTGGAGTTAGACCGTTTTTCGATTTTATGGGCGGGGCTTAAAGGGTACATGATGACATAAGGTGCTACCTCTTAGCATTGCCCCGCCCCTGTTATTAGTTTAACAGTTATTAGTTTGACAGTTATTAGTTTAGTTATTTTTACAGTTATTAGTTCAGTTATTTTTACAGTTATTAGTTTAACAGTTATTCGTTTGACAGTTATTATTTGACAGTTGAGAGAGGCTCCGCCCCCTGTGCACAAATGGGCGTGGTTAGGCACCTCCAGCGGACACACCCCCAGCATTTCAGAGCTGAGAGTAATGTTTATTTTTTCACGATTTTGAATCCTAATTTTATATACTTGGTGACATTTTTAATCATTCAAATGTGGCTGGGTGGTTAATAACACATTGTTCTATAATGTGACAAACTCTATACACATATTTACTTTTGGTTCACAGACTTTAACCATTAATGATTGGCCAACGAGTGTCGGTTGTCGGTAATATAAAAGCGATAGTCAGTAAGTGTCTGTGCTCGCGGTGAGCTCAAAATGTTGGTTAGTATCTCCAACACTTTACAGGCCAACAGGGAAAACGTAAAAGCAGCGCTGCATCTAATTCAGCTTCTAGACGTTGGCCTTCTGCGCTCGCTGGATGCTTCCAGCTGAAATCGGTTTCACATTGCAGGGGTAGAAACATTTCCCATTGGCAGGTCCCCGCAATAATGGCTTGTTTTTGTAAAGGCAGCTGCATCAGGACGACTCCATCTCTGACTGCTTCAGGTATTCAGGACACGTCTAGCCGGCCGCCGCACGCCGAGCCACAGACATAAATAAGGCACACAGGGTGATTATAAGCTAGCGCTCCTCGCATGGGATCTGCTGCTGTTTAGAGGCAAACCTGGGATTCAATTTCACAGAAATTAACAGTGTTAATCTTAATGTGTGATCTTATATTATCCTATATTGCATTGCATATCTGGGTATCTAACTTGTAATGGAAATGTACATCTGCTATACAGACGGTGAGTCAGCACATGTGTCTGTATGTATAATATGTAATCTTGGGAGGACAATGCAGTATATTTATCACAGGGCTTGGCTCTCCCTCCAGGTCTGGAGTTCTTCGTGGGTCTTTCCAAACGGACCAATCAGAAAGGAGCAGAGATTCTTGCAGAGGCCTTCAAGGTGAGTGGAAGCGGTGTGGGCTGGGATGTTGTTCTGCTTCTGAGTGAACAGAAAAGGCAGATGGTTAGAAATGTAGAGCTAAATGCTCTCCATAGACGGACATTTTTGTTTCTGACACTGTTCATCAGTGTGATATCTATAATATAGATGTCTAGATATCGTATCTAAACAACTAATTGTAAATCAGTCCTGTGAGAATTTGAAGTGTAAGTCATACATAGACAGGGAATTCATACCTTTTGGAAATCTGTGGCCTTGTTTACATGAGAGTTTTTAATCTCTCTTGAAATCGCAAACTGAAAATGCTTGTGAGGTCACGATGAAAACAGGCGTACCAGAGATGTAGTCAACCATAGTCTATGCTACATCCAATCAAGATTGACGTGTGATTGGTTGTCATCTAGAACGAATCTCTTGCAGGAGCGTTGTCAATTCACTGCTCATAGGTCACCAGTCGTCAGCCAATATAGAGCAAGAGGGCATTATATGCAAATCTATCTGAAACATGCCTTGTGTCTACTTTTCTTATGATTCTATGATTCCTAGACTTTGCATTTCTATTATTAAACTTGATTTGTTGGATTATCCAAAGCAATGTAAACTGGTACACCATGTTTACTGCATGTCCACCCATTCTTGGTGATTGTACAAACCTTGGGTGTTACAAACCTAAAACCTATAACCCTGTAACCCTGTAACCACATATCAGGAGGCGATCTCTTGTTAGCTTCCCCTTCATATAAACAGACAATTGTGAGCATGTTGTGAGTTTTTTTAATCTAGATACAACTGAAATTAAAAAATGGTTTTAGAATGGAGATATATCTCATGTAAACAGGCCTATACGGCTGAGCGTAAACAGGTTTCGTAAGTTTCGGTGTAGTTTTGGCCTGCGCTCCCCCAGTCTCCCTGTGACTCACTGATGTTGAATCCTGGATGTTCCTTGGTGCCAGCTGCAGCCTGCAGCCGTCCTTGGGGCTTCGTAATCAGCTATAGATTCAGAGCCCAAATCGATCGCCACAGCTGTACTCAAACAACCAACCACACAATTGATCTCACTGGTTTACTAATCCACTTGGGAAGCTAAGAAACCCACTTGACAAAGTAGAAGTGAAGAGCTAATCGTACCGGGATTTGTACCAAATACCGCTTGATTAGTGTCTGTGCCTCGCCAGGACTGGATAGGACTTCATGGAGGGTGAAGCAGTTTTACCAGAAATGTCACACATTGGCTGAAATGGTTTAAATCTTTGTTTTAATTTAATTTAATTTAATTTAATTTATTTACATATCTTATGTACTATAATATATATATTATGTACTATCAATTTGCACATCAGGTGGCTTAGCGGCTGGTTTAGCCCATTTAGTTTAGTTAAGGTGCCAGGGAACCCAAACTCATACCCTTATATGATCTTCAACATAGTAGTCTATGCCACTGTTACTAAAATAAAAGTGTAATTCAGAAAAAACAGGTGTAAAATCTGATGTTTTTGCAAGTCCTGCCAACCAGTCCGTAATGAAAAAAGTATCACAAAGTTTGCAACCATATGGACACCTTCCACTATTTCATAGTATACGAAGTTGAGCTGAAACACGGGGTTCACTTACACTTTAAAGAATAATTGGTAACACTTTACTTGAAGGTATCGTCATAACAGTGTCATGTCACTGTCATAACAGTGACATGACACTGTCATGA
>JAOPJI010063908.1:0-2500 GCA_027122695.1 Merluccius productus
GGCGACCCTCCCCAGCGCTGCTACCGGGATGATTCGCTATACTACGAGTTTGTTTACCATCGAAATGACTTTGAAGCAGTTATATTAAGGTACAAAAGTTGCATAGTGTGCCTTTAACATTTTGCCTATTCTTACAATGGTTAATGTCGTGCTGTAGTAAAAGATTGGGCAGTACACGCCCTAATGGTTTACTAAGATGTGTTTTAATCTTTGGTAAACCAGCCAAAACAAGCCAAAGCAGGCTCCTCGAACAGGGCATCGCTCTATATTGTATTGATAGCATATTGTTTACGATCGGTCGTGCCTGCTTAGCGAGGTTGCGTCACAGACTATCAGATAGACAAGACACTAATTACCGACTGTCTCAAAATGAATATTCATGAGCCGGGGACAGGCCACCAGAAACGGGGACTGTCACCGGAAAACGGGGACTTCTGGTCACCCTATCATCAATGGCCCAAAGAAATGGGAGTCAGAGCGCTGTTTGATTTTGCATATTTATGTATTTCCGGTTTAAAAAAAACAAAGCTAGGGAGGGGCTTGTCTCGAATATTGATTGGCGTTTACAGTAGCCAATAGCGCTGAACATGCTGTGATTTTTGGGGGGGGTCCTTTGGAGCTGAAGCATTTTCATTGGATGCAAAAAATGTGTAAAAGCCCCGTGCAGGATGAGTCATCAAACATTTGAAACCATTTTACAGGAAGAGAAAAGACAGGGATTGTGATGTAAAAATACTCAAAAAACCCTTTTTACATATATTTGGCGTATAACAAGAGATAAATTAACAATTAACACAGGGAAAGAGGATTAACACTTAACATAAAATGTATTTTTCATTTCACAGGGGCCTATAAGGAGCCGGTGGGAGGTTAGACCTACAGGTAGGACGTCGGGGCTTAATGCGTAGCCTCCAATGCTAGTCTACAGGCTAAAGTCACTTTTGCTCTGGCATAAATACATGAGTCAAGCCTCTGAAAGTCATCTGTCACTTTACACCTCAACATTAGTAAGTAAGTTATGATAGCGAAACAAGCGAGTGACGAAACCCCCAGTCAGATCCACACAGTCGAGTAAACCCCACATCTGGAGTCGGATATAGGCAGCAACAAAAACAAACAAACCCAAACCCAAAGGCAGTAACGTTTTTGGGATCATAGCGAGCTTAGCATTAGCAGCGAGGGGATATTATGGGGGGGTGGGGCGGGGTGGTGGGCACCATGGTGACAGCCATGCGGAGGCAAAGACCCAGGGGCCTGACCTGCTTTCACAAATCCCTTGAAAACTCCACGGAGAGACACTGTACACGTCGTCCACGCGCGGGGCTCACCAACACAACACAGACCAAACACCACACACACCGCACATGCGGAGATTAGCGGAAAGGACACTTTAAGCACCAGGGGTGGTGGTGGTGGTGGGGGTTGGGGGTTGTGGTTGGGGTGGCAGAGAGGATGTGACTTTCCTATTCGCTGCCACGGGGATGGTGGTGGGGTGAAGATCCAGATGATTACGCAACAACGACAACACGGAAGCAGCAGCTCAGCCGTTGACAGCCACCATATTGCTCTCAGTGAAGGCAGGCGCTGTACTGACACGGGCCCGCGTCAAGCTGTTACACACACACACACACACGCACACACACACATGCAAATACACAAACGCATTCACGCACGCGCACACAAACACACACACTTGCATATACACATACTGAGACAGGCCTGCGTCAAGGAGGACACAGAGTTACACACACACACAAACACACACGCACACACACGCGCAAATACACCAATGCACGCAAACGCACACACACACAAATACGCATACACACACATTTCATAATTAAAAGTGTGGTGCACGGATGACGCAGTTAAAGGGGGCAGTTTAAGTAGAGTCTGTTGCCCTACTTCATCCCTTTCTCTCCCCCATCGTCCCTCCTTTCCTCACTCCTCGTCTCCTCATTATCCAATTCATTTAAATATCACTCATTTTTATGTCTTTTTGATCAACGCTTCTCTCCCTTGCTGCAATAACTCCACCCTTGATCATAAAAAGGCATATATGCATGCATGCACATGCACACACATGCATGCACGCACGCATGCACACACGCATGCACACACGCACACACAGACACACTTCTCCGTCAAGAATGACCCGAATGGACAGATGTCTCTATTTCAAGCCACTTTTGTGTCCTTGGACGTCCTGTTTTTACTGTCTGTGTGATGAGTGTGTGTGTGTGTGTGTGGGTGTCACAACACGACAGTGGGATATTAAAATGCATGAGGGGCCATATGCTTTGGGGACAGACGGGGCTGCTTCCTCTCCAGAAATAAATTCTACCCGGAGACAAAAGGACATGCTCAGACCGCGTTGATGACCTGGCACTGCTACTGGAAAACCGAGACGAGACGTGAGCAGGAATCCTAAGTTCCCTTCCTGTCTGGGATTTGCGATGCTTTTCAATTCACGCAAAATTGACACGCGTTATATAACGGA
>JAOPJI010063908.1:7500-11594 GCA_027122695.1 Merluccius productus
GAAACAAGTCGGGTTGGTTAATGACAAAGCACATTTTCAAACATCTGAGAAGGCTCGAGTCGATCGGTGATATTGATTCACCGTAACGGAGATGCGTCAACGGTGAGCGGATGAGAGACAAACGCAAACAAGAAAAAGAAGAAAGCGACGTTATCCAGTTACCAGATGTGTATATTCAAGCGAGGCACAAAGAGATGTTTGCTTTTCCGTGTGACTAAAGTGGGTCTAAACTGAAGCGAAAGAGAAAATAGTCGCCAAATTGTGAGCAGCAAGTGCACACTTATTCGCTTAACCTATCTTGTGAGCTCTCAAAGCGATTGCATGCCCACGCTTAACATAATTTACGACCCCATGGATTCTCTGTCTGTTTGTGTGTGTGTGTGTGTGTGTGTGTGTGTGTGTGTGTGTGTAGGTGTGGGTGTGTGTGTCTGTTTAGGTATGTGTGTGTGTGCGTGTCTGTTTCGGTGTGTGCGTCTGTCTGTTCAGGTGTGTGTATGTGTGTGTGTCTATGTGCGTGTCTATTTACGTGTGTAAAAAAATGTGTGTGTGTGTGTGTGTGTCCGATTGTCTGTGTGTGTGGGACAGCAGTCGGATGGCAAACAGAGGCTTACGTTTCTGGGGTTGGTTCAATCCTCTCTCTGTTATAAACTGGTGATTATGATCTCGCTGTGAATAGCGCCGCGTCCATTGTACCGACCACCGAAGCTCGCCAGCTGGGGGTAGCTTGGAGACATTGTTCCTTAAGAGCACTTCAGTTGTATTATACCTGCTGCACCGCAGACAGACCATAAACACGCCGGCTCCGTGGGTACGAAGACACCGTACGAAGTCGGTATTTTACTATTTACTACTATTTACTATTCGTACACGTATAAGTCGCTTTGGATAGAAGTGACATCGTCATAGTGAATTCAGATACATAGGGGGGAGGTAGGGGTGACCTTCAACAGGAGTCGGATCCTCACAGGCATGTAGAAGTAAGCATGCCAGGAATCAAACCTGTGAACTTTTCGGCTGTGAGTCAAACACCCCAGCTATTAGCCACAAGCGATGAACCACAAGGGTAAGTATATATACATATACATATTATATATATTTCTGTATATTTTTGTATATATATATATATATATATATATATATGTATATATATGCTTTTCCCTGCATGTAAGTGTGCACACGTCGTCGAGAAGGGGTTCTGGCTGGTGAGGTGTGGTGACATGAGAGATGGCTAGGGGGTCCGGAGCCCAGAGTAACACTAAATCCCCTGATCTCTCTCTCTCTCTCTCTCTCGCTCTCTCTCTCTCTCTCTCTCTCTCTGAGGTGCTGCTGAAGGGCAGCGACGGGAGGGGAATCAAACCGACATGTCAACACAGAGCCGGTGAAAAATGACCACAGCTGGGGGCCAGAGACCCTCGAACGCCACCTGCATGGGACGGAGGGGGAGTGGAAGAGGCCATAACCAATACACCTAAAGCCCGCTTACCTGCCCTTTCATCCTGGAAGGCTCTGCAGAAGACAGAAGACACCGATTGAAATCGCGTACAGTATTGCTGAAATCGATTATCGGAGCAGGATAGAAACGTACCGTCGAAAAAGCCAACAGTGTCAGTGATGACTTTCTGCTGCTATGTCCCGAAAAATGGATCAAGGGAAAACATGTCTTGGTGTGATCATTTGAGGGAATAATAAATACAGGATTATGTTAAGTGTTTCATACCGATTTGAATCTGAGATCTGACTTTACATTCACTAGCTGCCACAAGCAACCCTTGTGGCATCACTTTGCATCTCGTCCAATGCCAGCGCGGCGAGCGGAAAACAAGTCCTATATTGTGATTCCTTTATAGTCCTATCTCGCTCTCTATTTTCTCGATCTGCATCTTGAACTAAAGTGACAATCCCTGATGAGATCTATAGGGGAAGCGAGGAGTAGACAGAGCTGATCTGTCTGCACAACAAAGCATTGCTGCTACTTCACACAGCTGTGTGTGTGTGTGTGTGTGCGCCAGAAAAAAACATGACATGTTACTCTGTTGTATAATCACCAAATGGCCATCTAAGGTGAACAAACACAGCGTTGAGATAACACAACATCATATCTCCTTCCTTCACTTCTTTTTTTTTTTTTTAATTTTATGGAAAATCAACAAATGGTTGACACGATGACGACAGCCACGGGGCTGTAACCGTAGCAACCGCTTTCAGAAGAGACACACGAGCGAGCGGTCCAACCAGGCATCTGGCCTGTTTTAACAAATGTGCAGAGGAACAAACCCACATTACTGCGAGAGTGTGACTTTACACACATGGAAGCGCGCACGCATACACAAATACAAAGTTAAAACAAACCAGATTGAACGGATCCATGTCTTGTGATGGCAAAATTAAAATGAGGGGTTTACAAGTTTGTGTGTGTGTGTGTGTGCGTCTGTGTGTGTAGTAATGTGGGGGTGTTCATCTGCAGATTTGTTAATGCCTGGTTGTATGTGTGTGTGTGTGTGTCACCGCAAGAAAATGTTTCAATCAAAGCCAGAAATCGACTTCATTGATTCATGAAGATAGATACAGAATGTTTCCAAGTGTGCATCCACATCTGTGATATATTTCAACGTAGCTCTCTCTCACATCTTCAGTAATTGGCAGAGGCAGTGATTGTTGCACATTGTCGAGGTAAAGTGGATTACCAGTGAAGCTAATATATAATCCAATGGATTATCAAAGAGGATGAGGTTAATACGGAGTATAGTGTCAGCATTGGGTGCAGACAAGATGGCTTCATCTAGATCCAACCTAATGAAAATCCATCACACACACACACACACACACACACATACAAACACACACACAAACACACACACACACACACACACGCACACCGCAGATATGACCAAAACGTGAGTGTATGAGGGGTCTGGGAACTTCCTGTTTATTATTATTCTTATGCAGGACTAGGAAGTGAAAACACATTAATCCAATTGGTGGACATCTGGGGTGAATCTGGGCCAATCAGCATCGCTGGAAAGATTTAGCAGCGTGCACCAGGGACACGCGGCGGCCACAGAGTCCCAGAGACAATCACAGATCAGATGTTATTCGGGGAAACCAAAATAGCCCGTGATATCCGAGTGCGCTGTTGATGCACAGCACAGGGGGATGTTTGTGACATATTGTTGTTTATGTAAATGAGCGGCTAACTGGCCGGCACCAAGTCTCACTTATAACATCTCCTTCTTCTGTGGCTTTGTTTTAGCCTCACCGTTTCACCACTTGTTAGCAAACATCAGCAAATCCTCCTCATGTGATATTGCTCATGTGAAAGAGTGCACAGTTTCGATACAAGAGAGTCTTTGAGAGAACCGGCTGTATGAGATATTGCTAAGGCAACATGTCCTTAGTATAGGATTCGGATTGAAGTATAAAGGTCATTAAATATGAATGCGCAAGGCGTAGTAATACAACTCAGATGCTTCAAAGAGTTTGTACAATGTGTCTGTGACGGCTTCCCGTAATTCACAAAGAAATCTCTGGGGGGTGATGGATGGAAGAGAAACGCACACGCGCACACGCACACACACGCGCACGCGCGCACGCACACACACACACACACACACACACACACACACACGCAGCTCTTTGATGGAAGAGAAATCCCAGAAGGTTTGGCTTCTCGGCGTGAAAAAACACGCGTGCTACCGCATTTCTACTGTTCCGCAGGCCTGATATTAACATGCATCTGATACCATTTAAACTCTGTAAGATAACATAAGATAAACCTTAATCCCTGGAGTGAAATCCAGGTGTCATATAGCGGCAACAGCGTTGACCGCAGTCAGCGATGCGTCCCATGCAGAGGTTTTACATGCAGATACAGGTCAACAACACGTGATGTGTATGCACAGGCACACACACACACACACACACACACACACACACACACGAGAGATGGCACCCACTAATGGAAAAAAGATACTGAAACGGGAACTTAAATAATTCAACGCATCCAACCCTGGTGTGTAATGGTTAAATCACTGCAACAAACCCCATGTATCTGTTCTCATCTTTGTATCAAGTACAGAGTAGACACCCCCCCCCCC
>JAOPJI010063925.1:0-11588 GCA_027122695.1 Merluccius productus
ATAATAATAATAATAATAATAATAATAATAATAATAATAATAATAATAATAATAATAATAATAATAATAATAAATGTGGAAATTTACCTTCAACAAATTGTTGGTTAAAACACACCACGTAAATCACAATAGATACAATAAATACAATACAATAATAAAGAACATAAAATTCACAGTACAGACAAGCCGACATGGTTTCAGGGTGAATGGTGTGGAGGTATTGCATTTGGAATTGAAGACTTTTTGTAAATGTTCTTGGTTGCTTTAGCAGCTCTATCGTGTCTTCCCGAGGGCGGTTTGATGAATTCTAATGGATAAAGTGGATAAACAGGATCAGACACAATTTGTCGGGCGTTTTGTTTCACTGAAGTTTTATGTATACATTCCAGTTGTTTCTGTTCTTTCCCAATAATTTGACTGGTTATGTTTGTAACTCTGGATTTTTGCTCTTGTATGTCCCAAATATGCCACTGAAACATTTTGACAAGATATCTTTATGAAAGTAGTTTGTCCTGTGTGGCCTGGTTGGTACACATTAGGACAATAAGAGACGCTGATGGTTCTGAGCCACAACCTCTGGCAGACAGTATCTTGAAGGGCTCTGTTCAGTATATGGGTGGAGAACAACACGCCCACACATTAGTGAAGCATACATGCATATATATACATGCAAGTCCATTCAGATATCTCAACCAAATCACTTTTGGCTCAGTCAACCAACAGTTTGCATCGACCGCGTGAAAAATAAAAGGTACACATTTGTATCTCTGCAAATTGTTGCATTATCCAACAACTCAACGGATATATTCCCAATGTATTTGTGTCACATGGCTTTGTCTCTACGTAGAAATGCACTATAATAGCAATCTATTATTTAAATATCTCTTCTTTTACTTTGAATACTGCTCACCGTGCCGTGTGTTCGTAATTTCTCCCTCCAGCCGGACAAGCTCAGCTGCTCTCCGCAGGGGCGGACGTGGAAAGAGAGCCTGCACTGCGTCACGCCTGGCAGGTCTATAGCGACCCACCTGGAGGAGGAGGAGGTCTGCCATAGTGTCCAGTACAGCAGCCTCAACGCCCCCCACGGTGAGTCGGTGAGCTACTCCATAAAGAAATACAAATATCCAGCACGTTGGCTTGGCTTGAGATGAGCTTTTTGTTGAATTGTTGTGTGTCTGTGTTCGGATATGATTCGACTTAGCATCTCACATGGAAGATGCTGGAGGCCCATATGGCAGTAGACCGTTTCTAACAGACCCTTCTCACAGAGGTGTCGTCGTCGTAGGACAAACACAAGTGTCGCTTATTATTGTGGGTCTGCTCCTTTTATGTACCGGGGGGACAGGTAGTAGATTAAACTAGTGAAGATAAGTCTGGTTAGGAGTTGTGTATGGTACTGTATGTCAATATGAACTTGGGAGTATTCTTTATTATATTTGTGTGTTGGTAACTGTCCACTTCACCGTGCACCAAGTCTTCACGTTTAGACTAAATGTGTGCGGGCAGAGCGACCGCCTTATCAGTTATCCTGGAGACGCCTGTAAGGAAAATGTCCCTTCTCCCACTCAGTATCAAGTGTATAGTGTATAGTGTATAGTGTGTAGGCCTTGTGCCCGCTTCAGCTGGTACTCAGTGACATTGCTTTTTGCCTCTTCAAATTCTCAGACATTGTTCTCTGGAGGAGGTGCTGAGCACGTGATTCTGCTTGTGACTGACTACTTGCTCGTTTTTGATTCTGTATATCTATGTTCACACGACCCGAATAAACCAGAAGCATTGTGATCACACACAGTATCACACACTGTCTCGGGTCACTTTGTTTTCCCGGACGTCCATAAGCTTCCAGGGTTTCGTGAAAAGATAGATGACTGCATCCAAATAGGCAACAGGGAAAAAGATCACAAGAGTTGGTGTCAGAAGTGGGATACCGGACTGAAGTAAGTCATTGTTCCCTCTACTTCAGAGGAGTTGACTGCCTCGCTCCGGTATTCCTAAATTAGATGTTGATGTAACGGGTGTAAATGGGGTTAAACCCGTTGTAAACAGGCTAAACCAGATGTCTGGGGGTCTTGCGGTGTAATGGTACGCAGACATCTGAGGATTTCAAATCGAAAAAACCTTTCCTGGGGTTGTTGTGCGGTGTACGGAGCACAGGAATCACAATTCTGAACCAACAATATTCACTAGGAGGACGTCCCCGTCTAGTACCTGTACCCTGGTACATGAAAGGACCCGTAGTGTTATTACGACCTGTGTTTGTCCTACGATCATCTCGGATCCGGCAGCCCTACTATGTGTATAGCAGAACTTCTGGGGGTGGACGGCACAGAGCCTGGGCTGGAAACCAGAAACTGCGGAGTTACGCCTCGTTTCCTGTTTCATCACAGAGATATTTTACCGAAGAGAAAGTCATTTGCACAACAAGTCAATGAAGCTTTCAGAAGGGGATATTATTTGAAGTGTATTTTTTACAGTTTACAGGCCACACTATACTGCTGGCATGACTATTGTTCAAAAACATACCATAGGCCAAGAATGTGACTGGACATTAAGTCCATAAATTGGATGTCGGTTGTCTTGGTCATCAGATCCCGCGGTGGCGCCTAACTGGGCTGGCCCCCAGCAAGCCGGCGCCCACCACCTGCTCCCGAGCTGCACAGCGCCGCAGCACAGCGGCGGCGGCGGCGCGTTGAAGTCAGAGCTCTGCGCCCTCCACGCGCCGCTCAAAAGGAGGCAGGGGACCGCGGGGACGGACGCCCTGCATCCCTACGCCAGGGGGACCAAGGGGGGCAGCAAAGTGGCGTTCAGCCCGGAGCACGGCTATAAACCTGCGGGGAGAGACTGCGAGGGTCGAGGTAGGGGCCGCGTTATTATGACGGGAATGATGGTGAGCGATTATGTCGTTGCCCGATATCATGATTGCGATTATTCATTGCGATTAACAGATTATTGATTCAATGAATATCCCTGTGGTGCCCACTGTACTGTATATCAAAAACAGTGATAGCAAAGCAATTAATATAATTTCCATTCTTTAAAAAAATAAATGAACTGGGACCTTTCACAATTAGCTAATGGCAAAATGGCCAAAAATGTCCATTTCACTGAATACGCGATTCACTGTGCAGCCCTAGGTCGAGGTGGAGGCAAGCCGCTGCCGTGCCCCCTGTTCGGTAGCCTGGTGCTGAGCAAGGGCCTGTACGAGCAGCCCTGCTCCCTCCACGGCCAGACCTTCCCCATGCAGCTCATGCTGGACCAGAGGAGGAGGGTGCCCGTGGCGGAGGCTCCTTCCTCCTCCTGCCATTACAAAGCTTCCGGATACCAGGAGCACCACGTCGGCGTCGGCCACGTCGGTCAGCACGCCTCCGCCCAAGAGCTGGAGTGCGAGACACTGGAGAAGGAGGAGAGGAAGATGTTGATAGGGATGGGTGTGGGAGTCGGCGTGGGTGTGGGTGTGGGTCGACCCGCCCAGCCACCGTACGTGTCTTTGAACCTTCACCAAGTCTTCAGCAATCGCGGCGGCGCTTTAAAAGCGCCTCCCTACGCGGCATTAGGGCATTTCGCGGACGGTTACGGTTGCCATGGTAACGACGTGATGTCGTATAGCAATAAAGGCCAAAGCCCGACCCTCAGCCCGGCCCAGGGAGGACAACGAGAGATTCCACATTATATCGGTACATCCGTCATCATCACTAAGGAGAGGTGACCGGGGAAGAGGACACTCTCATGCTCTCATGACATCACACTCATGACATCACACTCATGACATCACATGACTACAGCAAGAAGTTGGATCAGTTATCCATGACTGTGGAAAACAGGAGACCTACAAGCGTTTGCTTATTTCAGGCCTTTTGAATATTGTAATGTATGTTAAAACACTGTTCCTTCAGTGGGGGGGGGCATTACAGGTGTGAAATGCTGTGGCCTTTTAGCTATTCCAGTCACAAATGTCCTTATTTAAAGTAAAGTTCGTAGGAATTACCATCTGAGTTTGTAGGAAATACCATCTGATCCTGTGTTAAGATGGGGGGGGGGAATTAGAGGCATACATGAGAACCTGGAGAACAGAGTCTGAAGACAGACAGTATAACACATTTTATAGGTAGGATATGCACATTGAAGTGATCAATGTTCAATGCCGCATTGAATGCCATGTATTTGTATCACCGATGCTTGAGCATGGTTTGATAAAAACATATTTTCTTAGTCTTTTAATGTGCTATCGCTGTACTTCAATATTGCCTTAAAACCTTGCAAATTTGTGAGTACTATAGTACTAGTAGCATTAATAATGTGAGGATTTTGAATTGTAGCAATATGTAGGATACAGGACATTGTCATGACCAAAAAACTGGGATTAATAAAAACGTTAATGTTAAAGGTTTTTTAAATTAAAAAACAGGTAGACAACCAAAGGAAACATGATTATAAGTAATGCACTTCTCTCTTATATTATATTTCACATATTTAATTGTATTTCACATTTATGAATATGATACATGATAACTTGGATGTGAATAGAACCGAACAAGCATGGGAATATCCGCTAAATAAATCTGACCTGTGATCTGTACAAGCATTATTTTATTATTTTCCAGTCTGTCCTCTAACATAGAGATGTCTACCAGCGTACCCCGTTGGTACGTTCACCATCAAGGTGTTCATCGTCTTCACTTGTCAACTACTAGATTTGCTTTCCCTCCACTTGCAGAGACATGCACGTCTCAATCATCTCATCGTGACGTTGTTTTGCTTTTGAAAGAACTAAAGTCAGAGGAAACTCCAAAGTCAGCGGTGCGATACGCTGGGCTACTGAACATTTAATACCATTTGCTGTGAAGGCACGGATGTAAATTACTCTTTGACTCAAAGGAGTATTTCCATTGCTTGACACAAAGTAAATTGATTGGTGGGCTTCATTTCAATGTTCTTTTAAATAAGTACATATGAGCTAGCAGCTTTAACAACACTTTGACCTTCTTTAAACTTGTAAAGAAGTAGCCCAGTAAAACACGTTCAGCCAATGAGCTCTTGGGCGACAAATCGCTGTATATCTGACGTCCCTGTACAACCCATGGTAGGGATCCCTCGAGATATCGGTGCCTCCCCCTTACAAACAGGGTTGTAGCCAATGGGATGGCACCAGTCCCCCTTGAAATCTGATCGCTTTGAGCAGGACACGGCACCCCTATGAAAATGTACAATAAACTCATTTTGTTGTATGGTATAATAGTTATATGGCAGGAATTTGGTGGCAAACACCTTATTGGTCACAATCGACAACAGAGGATCCAAGGTTCCCAGTATTCTGTGGCGTGCAATATTAACGATCAACAAGGAGAGGATTATGTATTTGAGCAGTTACGAATCTCAATGTTCAAAAGATGTAGGCCTAATATAGCAATTCATATCCAGACTATTTCTTACTAAAACTATAAGGAATGTGTTATGTGATGAATAACAATAACCACAATGTATTTTTTTTATACCATCTGGAATGATCATTACTTTAGGGCTGCAAATTCCTGTTTCTCCTTTTTAAACCATGTTTCTTTACTAAGGAGGGTAATGACATGACATGACAGGTATAAGCTCCTATGAACCAGAATCAGACTTGTATGTGCAGACCAAACAAATCTTAGTAGTTTCCCATTTATTTAGAAATAATCATTTCCAAAATGCTTGTGGTTTTTTAATGAAAAGGTTCAGTCCAGGGAGTGTCTCTAAAGGCTTGCAGCTAAATACATACTGCTGGTGGTACTGCTGCCTTAAGTCGCTGAGATGTAAATGTATGATTCTCCATTTTTTTGGATTCAAGGTACAATGATGAGAAATGGCCCAGAACAGCAATGGTGGTTTTGAAAGGAACACTCAACAGCCTGGATTTAGAGCGAGTCTCGCAGTATAGGAGTTATTCACATCAGGCAACTGATCTCTTCCATATTCAGACAAAACCAACAGAGAAAAGGCATGTAAATGAGGTGCTGGGTAGAATCCTGCTCCGGATATTTGTGTACCTGGTTTCAGATTTTAACTTGATGTAAAAACAATAAGCGAAAAGGGCCGAGGTGCAAAAGATAAATGAAGTGTTTTCCTCAAGGCGGCCTGGGATCAGTTGAAAGGGAAGCATCGCTGCCTTTCTCATCCCAATTCTCAGAATACCAGTAGTCTGTAGCGGGTTTCCTCTTTCACCTTTAACATCCAACTGAAATAATAGAGAGGAAGATCTTAAAACCTACTCTGTATCTAAAGCCTGTGCATTACCACTGTGAGAGTTGAAGCACATGCTAGTTGAGTGGCTGTTCTGGTGGTGTATTCGGAAATCTATATTACGTCTTAAGGTCAAACTTAGTGAGATATTATTAAAATACGACACATAATGAGAGCAACCCTCATAAACATGTAAATGTGTGAAATTCGCTCAATGTTACATTGCACGCTCAATAATTTATTTCAAAATAAATACATTTGTCAATTAAAATAGTGCGTAGTAAGTGCATTTAAATTAAACGGTCTATTACTTTTGACCCAAGGAAGAACTTCCCTAGTGGGAAGGAAGAATGCCATTATCAGTTAAACAGCATTATTTAACTAAATGTTTCAACTTCAAGTACAGCAGAGTTGATAGAGTTGAACTCTGGACTATGGACTTTGTTTGAATAAATTGGCCAACAATGGCCAATGTTTCACCAGACAGGCCAGAACTAATGCTAAAGGAAACCGTTCAATAGAGCAACTTAGTCTCTTCAGTCGCACAAAAAGCATTCCATGGTTTGCAATATTAATTTGCAAAAAAGGTTAATATCCAGACTATTTAACACTAATTATTAATTAGGGAATGTGATATTTATGCGAGGAATAACTATATAACCATTATGTATTTAACAGTTTAGATACCATCTGGAATGATAGTTACTATAGGGCTAGTTTATAGCTAGAAGGAGATGCCATAAACATGAGATATTTACATACGCATTTAAGATCCATGTAACCTTGAAATGGCAGTGTAAAAAGCGGAAAAAGTAAACTTGCATCTTAAATTAAAAATGAATAGATACTTGTTTGGAACTACAAATCCATTGAATATGTGGCCTTGCATAAAAAAAACTCATCATAACTTCCCAATACAAATCTCAGATCCTCCTCGGTTCAATCTCATCGGTGCAAAAGACAAGTCAAGACCTGCAGTTTACTTCAGCAGGTGTACACGTTAAGCAACAACCATATAGGCCAGGTGGGATGTTGTGTCAGGGAACACATCGTTCGCCATTCGGGAAAGGGCCCTATCGTTGCTTGGATACCACCAAGTTCATTAGCATGTCAAAGGAGTTTCCATCCGGTTCCACGGAGACCACGCCCTGCTCCTTACAGTACACCTGCAGGAAGCCGTTGTCGTCCAGACCCACCACCTCCGCCTCGGGACCGTCGGCGCTCCACAGCCGCACCCGAGTGCCGCTGGAGAGAGAAGAGACACACAGACACATTGAAGGGGGGGTGAACCTACTGTTTCAGCTCCAATTTGAACACTATGAAATAAAATAAAATGCGTTTTGGAGGCGTTATCCCCATGATTGAATTTTTTTTTATTTACTTTTTTTTAGCTAGTACGCGTCGTTGAGTATGACCTTATAATGAGCGATGTTGTGTATGAAATGGGCCACACTCCGTGGCGTTACACTATAAATGTCGGACATCAACATCAACCGCTGCCCAGACGGTGCGGGAAAAAGAAAAGAAAAGAATGTGACCCGAATTCGGAGCAGAGATAAATGTTCACAGGATTTTACTCCAGTTTTCTTCTAAATTACAGCATTATTGGAATGACAGTTACAAAAAAAACAGACTATATTAAGATCATAGAAGACATACGAACACGTAAAAGAAGCTTATTTTTTTTAAAGATCAACGCATATAATGAAAAAAAATGCTATTCCATTATTACAATAATACCACTATGTTTGATGGTTTGATGGAGGCCGATGACAATAAATGATTAACAGTCAATAGTCTAATAAGTTAATGTAGCTTTAGGATTTTCAATGTTCTCCCATTTTACTGTGTTGGATATTTAATCGTTGCTTGCAATCCATTATTTCATATGGACATATCATTTTATATACAATGTGAAAAGGTGTATGTACAATATGATGTGTAAAGCTCACACACCATATTGGATTTTGCGTCAAATACAAGCAATGGAATAAATGGGCTTCTGTTTAATATTTTCAATATATAATACTCCATATGACTGTAGGTACGCCAGCTCTGATCTTGTTTGAACAATTAAGTTATGTTCGACCTTAGGTCATATTTTGATTTCATACTGATGGCAAGGGCATTTTTAATTAATCTAGTACTAGTTATGTTACCGGATGCTCAATTTACAACCATTAAAATTATTTAAAATCGACTATAAAATTGATTTAACATTACAATTTGAAAAATGAAAAATGAACTTTGTCTGCATTTATTTAATAGTAAGTGAATCATAAATCCTAATAGATTATTGAAATTTACACACCAAATCAAAATACATCTAAATAATAATACACATGAAAAAAAGCCCAAAGTTGCTTCACAGTATATGTGACATTTGCATTTTGTCTACCGTCTACCTGTGCATCCATCTCTTGTAATAGATGGGCAGAGCGCCGTCCGGTCCCTTCTCCTGGACGGCCGAGATGAGGCCCTCCAGAGTGGAGACGGTGCGGGCGATCAGCAGGGAGCTGTCCAGCGCCGCCAGGCTGGTGCCGTGCTCCCGGTTGTGCTTAGTCACCAGGTCATTGATGCAGATGGTGGGGTTGCCATTACTGACGTTGAAGCCGCAGCCTGGCGTGTTCAGGAAACGGGAAGCCATCGGTGTGACGATGCGTTATTATTCATGAAATGAGAGCTTGTTGCCTTGGTCTATAGGGGAGCCTCATACCATTTATTTTCAGCAATTAATGACTTCATGTATTCATGCAAATGTATTTTTTTTGTGCAAAAATCCATTGGGTTACATGCAGTGTCCGTGCCTATTTTGATTGTATTTAGAAAAAATGTGGCCAATAGTTGGTTAATTCAGTGTCACTACTACAATTTGCATTCAGATTCAATGAAGGTGTGCTTTTTCCCCCCAATTGAGGGTTGTATCGGTCAACACCTGCGCCACACTTGAAAAATAAATAAATACACGGCTTACCTATTAGTAGATGGAAGTTTGGTCCCATGAGTGTGGAGGTAACCAGCACACCCCCAAGCTTGATTTTGTTACTGTAGTAGATGTCATTAGGCCACTTTACTCTCAGGTCTATGTCCTACAGGAGACGACAGAAACAGATTCTCAACATTGTGTTCAGGTCAGGAAATTCATTCATTGTGACTCTGACTCTGTGAGCAGCAACTAGGAGTTCTGAATCACTGATTTTATTGGTATTAATAAATGGAATAATTGCATTATTTAAGAATATATGTACAGCTTCAATAGATATTTTACAGAACTAAAGAGAACCATCAACCAACACTTATTTGCCAGGGACATTCAGTTAAAGACCACATGAAATCTCTGGAGACAATTCTCCATCAAACTGCTGTGATTTCTCCTACAATACGTGGCAGTCCTCTTTGAATACAATAACAGTTCCAGATAACATATCTTGTAACATTCACATATTTTAAACATACAGCAGATTCTCTACTCCATGTATTTTTGCTCAATTTCCGCAATCATTTGTGCTCTTCTTTTAAAACTGCATGTATGCCCACTTCATGCTGCCACTACCATCATTACTTAAGAGCGTGGACAGTGTTAGAGATTTAAACTTTGGTCATCCAAATCCAAATCTACATTCAGAATTGCACTTAGTTCACTCTTAGTTCAAGCAATTATTAAATATTAGAAAAACTGAATATTTTTCCAAGGCACCATATAAATTCCACAGTATTCATCAACAGTATAGAACTTTATAAGAAAGTAAAGCTACATGTTGATTGACTTTTGAATGAAAAAAAAATTACATTCAGTGTTACATTGTATTTATATTACAGGTTTCTGGCGGACGGCAACAGCACAGTTAAACAGTCTTTGCATGAAACCCAAACCTTACAAGAAAAAATATAGTGTGTGGTAATTAATGACAAATTAATGACATGTTGAAAGCAAAACAGGCATTGAAAATTGTTGGCATCATATATATGCATTTATCATGTCACATGTAAAAGTAAAACAGATCCATTCTTGTTTACCACAACTGCACCAGGAAAAGGCATTAAACCTAATAGCCAATAATATTTATTTGGGGAATTTCGGCTTAATTTAATTTGTGCCATGTCAGGTCATTTGCATTTCTTATATTTGTTATACCAAACATTAAACAATTATTAGGTTTGTAAGCCTTGTACCAGACATAGATTAATTCATGTTGGCTAGGATCTCTTTTTTCCCCAACCCTAGGAATTGGACAACCCATTGATCATGTGCAAGTGATCTAGTTTATTTACTTCGTATCCAGGGAGGGTGCGTACGGCCTCCACCACTGCCAAGGCAGCCAGGTGTTGAAGGAAGGGGATTCTCTGACCAAGTCGGGAGCCAAGTGCCACCTTCACATGCAGAGTAAACATGGCACATCCCAAAGGACTCAGCCACGCGTTACCTCCACGACCTGAGGAACCCAGAAACACAAACACAGCAATTCAACTTTGGGAAAACCACTAACTAATTAACTAACTAACAAACCTCATGATCGTTTTAATAATTGATTACATTTATCAACTCAAACTAATCGATCAATCAAAACAGTTGATTTTAATTATAACTTGAAGGTGGCAGCCCTAAAGCAGACTCCTCAAACTGTTCTGCCTGACGGAAGTACAAATCAGACAAGTTACTTGTTACTCATACATTTACTTTTATCGATTTACTTTTATTACTTTTAATATTTAGATTATCGTTTGGCCATTGTAATAGATTAATTGTTAGACTTCTAAATGAGAGCAAAACATTACATGCACATGGATACCATACAATATGGCAAAAACCAGGCCTGAAAATGCCAAAACATTGTACATTAATTGTCTTTGTAATTGTCTTTGTAATAGGGTTAGAAAACGGACCTCTGCCGCGGCTCTGCTGGCTGGCGACAGCTATCAACCCAACGTCCTCCGGCAAGTCCAGCACTAGTCTAGGGAAGAAGAGTCGAGATATACGTCACAATACACCTGAAGTGTCTTCACATTATGGAATTATGAATTATGATGACATAAAATTCGGAATAGTTTTTAATTTAACATAGATTACACTGTAGTCATTTGTATCAATTAAAAACATTTGAACTTCACTAGGTTAGTGGTACAATTCATGGTAACAAGAAATAACATTTTATCTCAAATTCGATAATGCAAACGTTGGCTGCAAATCAAAACACTATGTAATAAATCATGAACATGTTTCGGCCCACATATATTCAATGAGATTGCCAATAAAAGCAGTGGATCGCTCTGTTTATTTATGTGTTTAAGTGTGTGTGTGTTTAAGTGTGTGTGTGTGTGTGTGTGTGTGTGTGTGTGTGTGTGTGTGTGTGTGTGTGTGTGTGTGTGTGTGTGTG
>JAOPJI010063983.1:0-11574 GCA_027122695.1 Merluccius productus
TTGAAGATGTCACGAACACGAACGAAACACGAATTAACAACAACACATGCACGTACACGAACGAAACACGAAAAAAATTTTTTTTTGCGCGAAATACGTTAACGAACACGAACGAACGAATTTTTCACGAACGAAAGTGCATTGTCTGATAATTAGTGTTCAAAATTCTGTTGAACCCCTGGAACCATATTGGTGAACCCTTAGGGTTCAATTGAACCCCGGTTAAGAACCACTGTTGTAGAGAGTGAACTACTTATATATAAAGATTATCGAAAAATTACAGATTTCACAATTTGCTTAAAAAATAAAGCTATCAAATTAATTGTTTCGTTTTGAGTTATTTCAATTACCAATTATGGATGCGAAATGAAATATTAAATGTAAATTTTAATAGAGCTAAGAAATTTAAAATGTTATCATAACTAATGCGGGTTTTGATTATTTGATTGTGCAACATTTGATCAAACTAAGTTTTTCTGACGTTTCATTTAATTAATTAAATCAATATGCGATATGAATGTGTTTGCTCCTCAATTTTAATTTGGTTTAAAAGGCTTAACTAATTATTTAGTAGAACCTTTGTTGTCAAGCACTTAATCGTTGGCGCTTCATTCTCAGTCTATCATAAAAGCACCAACTTTGACATAGTAACGAATAAAATAGTTACATAGTGATATACTACACAAAAAGACTTCAGTACGTAATCACAGTGTTTACTGAACACTGCTTGACAATGTACTGTGCACCAAACAGCGTGATTCACTTTGCATGGGAAGTTCGAGAGACTCTATAAAAATAAAACACAATAAAAGCCTAAAAATGGATATATGCTGACGAGTGGGCTCGATTAAACTTTGAACAACACCAAGTATTGGGCGCCACTCCTAAATCAAAGTTTTTGATGAGTTTCCATGATTTAAATGTTTCTGAAGTATACTTCAGAAGTTTAAATAAATGATGAAATGATCATGCACCTATAACGCTTATTAGTTGTGCTTTAGAAAAAAACGTATTTTGCAATGTATTGCACGAACCTGTTTAGTTGACTCAAATGCTGTGTGAATGGAATTTTTCTAGTTGATACTTGGTAGGCATTGATAAGCAGGGCTTTTAACGAATGCCAACAAATAAGTCAAAACTTGCAATGTTCAACAAATAATTGAGTGGGATTTGTCAAGTTAACCGCAAATCAGTGGTTAAATCTTCAACCGTTAAACTTAAACTCTCTCTTATCGTTGCGTAACTTGAAAAAACCACCAGTAATCTTTTTGATGACTTGGTCGTGTTATTGAGGAAGGGTTCGACGTGAAAATGAGATTTGCTTGTTGTTGCATATTCATAGATGAACAAACAAGCTAATATTAACAATGCCGAACTGTGTTTTAAACTTCACAGTTCAATTTAAAATAGCTAATAAGAGTGGGCTTTTAATGGAGGAAACTAGTTAGTTTCATTGTTCATTGCTGTTGGAACTTTGGCGCCTACCATTTCCAGATTAGGTCGAAGATGTTAGTTGTGTGGTTGTGTTAACACAAACAGATGAAACAGCATGAATCGAATTAATTGTTAATCGTCGTGACTTTATTGTTTTAAACATTTGCTGTTATAATGAAAACACTTTCCATTGCCCAAACTCTACTGCTTTTGATGACCCAAGTGGGGTTGTTTCCGTCAGTTGATGAGTTGATGCAAGTAATGCGCACTGCTGTCAGTAGTTAACATTTTTAAGGGGTTGGAAAACAACATGAAACATAACGTTGAATATTTGGTATTTTTGCACACACGAACTAGTTGTACATTTTATGAGAACATTAGAAAAAAATATTTGGCCATCTAATCACCCAGTCGCGTAACATTGCTTCCCCCACTGGTTCAGTGATAATTCTATAGATCCGGACGAGCAGAACACCTTACAAAGTTATTACACCATGGTTGGAAGATTGCAAGGTACAGGCATCACAGTCAAATGCTCTCGATTTTTGTTGCATTTTGTGGAGCCTAAAACTATTTCAACTCATGCGTAGGTAAAAATAAAATGAAAATATCAGAAATTGGCACCCCGGACAACATGGAATATTACTACGAAGTTATTCTACCGCCAAACACCTGCATACATTTGAATGGCATCGTTTTCGAAAACCAACATCAAATAGATTCAGTTGTATTTTTAATATGGACTCAATTGAGCTATTTGTACTTTTTAACTAATCTAGAAAATGTTCAATAATTACACTTCGATGGAGATAAATTACTATTTCAAAGAGTTTGACAAAAATAAAACACCGCAGAAGGCGACATTGCATTTGCCAACCCAAGATTTAGCTTCAGAACACCCAACCATTAGCTTAATTGGGAAAAATAGTAATTCTTGTTATTGCATTAAGTTTAATTTTTTCCCCAGATATTTGCGCAAACGAGCTTGAGATTCTTTCGATTCATGTTGGATTTAAAGTCGGTTCCTCCCACTACAACGAGAGTTCTTCTAGCTTTGCAAGTAAGGTGAATTGTTAGCTAGATTTAAGTTGATATACGAACGCGTCAAGAATATTTGCATCAATGGAACTTGAAACTCTATAAGTGGTTCAAGTTAACTCAGGCCACACTCAACTACACTATTGTTACAAAAAACACAGCCGCTTTGAACCAATTGGTCGATGTAAGACGCAACAATTTAAATAATAATTTTGAGTTGAATTATTAAAAAACAAATTAGGAATGTTCTCCAGTGGATACCAATGTTCCTATTGACGTTTTCGTCAAGAACGAAACAGTTGCCTACCCTGAAAGTGTGGCCATCAAAATATGCATCGGAAACTGCACCCAACTTGAACCGACCACATTATCGAGTGCGACTATCCAGCAACTTATTTCCCATCGAATTAGACAAATCTACGCCAAAGACGCGGAAACAACACAACCGCTTTGCTGCGTCCTAAAAGAGACCGAGTTCGTGGACGTTGATTATGTGGCTGAGGTTCGGGGTGGCTATGTGAAAAAAAGATTCACATTGCCGGTGCAGTCGGCCAAGACGTGCCACTGCAGATGAATTTCTTACTCACTCATTTCACTTGACAACTTTGCGTTTGTTTTGATTTACAGTGCATCACTGCTCACTTTATGCAACAAAATGTGGACTTTTACTAGTTTAACCTCTTTAACCCCAAATTATATTATTCGAGATCTTCTATATATATATTCATAGTAGATATACGTCGCTATCAAGTCCAACCATGTATTGTTTTAACAGTTGAATTTGGTTGTACTTGTATTGAACAATTGCGACTAACTTTGCTTTGTCAATATTGTTGATGATACATTTTTCATCATTGAAAACCCAATGATTATGGTTTAGAAGGTGTATATTGTGCTGTTTCACAAAAAAGATTACATTTATACGCGAAATATCAAATAATGCTGAAGCCGGATGTGTAGTTTAATTACCGACTGATATCGAATTTAAAAAAAACTTAGTTTACATTAAATTTCACTATTTTCCTTTAATAATTCAAATGTTGTAAAGTGTACTTTTGCTGGTGGATACATGAGAGGTATTGGTATGCATGGGTGTTGAGGAATTCTGACCAATAAGTGTATTTGCATGATGTTAACGAGGAATTTTTCTCGATTTGTCAAGTTAAACCGAATTCGATAGTATAATGCTTACCAGATCAACTTTATTAATATCATTCATTGCATAAACTTGGCAATACCGTCAGTAATCTTTTTGACGATTAACCGTGTCATTAAGGAAGGTTTCAACATTAAAATAAGCGTTGTACGTGGTCACTTATTTATTTGGAAATAGAAAATATCATGATATCGTTGAACACTGTTTACAAAATGGTTGGTTTAAAGTTGAGTTTTGAATAGATGATTCGAGTGGACTTTATTGGTGAATAACTAGTTTCATTGATCCTTTGTTGCTGTTTGCATCTTTGCACATATGAATTTCTGATTATCCCTAAGTTGTTAATTATTTGTTTTCAGCAAAATCGGAGCAATATTTGAACGTATTTAAAACAGTTTGATCAGTGGAATTTAAAATTCACTACATGGGTCAACGTTACCAGTGCTACGTTAAACTACACTCTTGTTGCAAAGAACACCGTCGCTTTGAACCAATCGGCTGATGTAAGACGCAACGATTACACTAATTTTGAATTAAATTATTAAAAAAACAACTTAGAAATGTTCCCTAGTGAATACCAACGTACCAATTGACTTTTTCACCAAAAAAGAAAAGGTTTTCTACCCTAAAAAGGTAGTCATCAAAGTTTGCCTTGGAAACTGCACCCAACTTGCACCGACTACACTATCTGGTGCCACTGCCAAGCAACTCATTGCTCATCTAATTAGACGAATCTACCCCAAGGACGCGGAAAACGCTCAGTCGCCGTGTTGCGTCCTAGATGAGGCTGAATTCGTGTACTTCAACTATGTGACGGAATCTCCTTCTGGATTAATCAGAAAACGCTTGCCTTTTCCGGTTCAGTCGGCAAAAACATGTCGCTGTGAATGACATCCTCCAACTCACTTATTTTGCTTGATCATTATGCGTTTACTTTAATTCAAGCACATCATTTTTGCTTACTTTACATGAAAGGATGTGATGTTCAATTAGTTATTCAAAATTGGCATTTAAAGTTAAGCTATTTAACCCCATATTATATTATTCGTGATATAAAGTGTGTGACCAATATATTTGCAGACATAATTTTGATATGAACTTTATGACTTATTAGAAATTTATATTAATTTATAAAATGCATTATTAATTTATTTTTAACAAATTAATAAATTTATGAATTACTGTGTAAACAATACAACCAATTTAAACATTACTTCTACTATGTGAAATCTGATAAAAAGAGCAACAAGTGAAGTCACAAATGTGGTCATTACAAAATGAAAAAATATCAAGTTCAGATATAAAAAATAAAATATGTTAATTATTTAAATTTGAAGTGATTATACGTAACTTTAGTTTGCTACAATTGGTTTTAATTCAATTATAAAATCAATATGAATATGTTAGCTTTAAATCCGGGTTGAAAGAGGCAACTTCATCTAACAATTATCCAATTCACAGTGAAAGATATTATACAGTGAAGTTATCAACATTCAATATAGAAATCGTAAATTTGTCGAAAGAGACCAGGAATTTGAACCTGATTGTTATTTGTGAAAATTGTAAAAAAATAATAAAATTAGGGTTGAAAATTGTAAAAATTCACATAGCAAGCTACTGCACAACGGTACTTTTGCCAACGACAATATCAGTAAATTTGGACGAATATAAGTGCTGGTAAAACGAAAAGAATTCAGCGCGCAGTTATCACGCGCACTAACAAACAACGCGGGTTTCTCAGTATGTCGAAGCTTGAGCGAATTTCCATTCAAGGCATCCGTAGCTATAACCCAGCGGTCGCCAACGGTATCACTTTCGACGGCCCGCTCACAATCATTCTCGGGCCAAATGGTTCCGGCAAAACCGTAACAACAAATCGCTCAATTGTGAATGTTGATGGTGTAGACGGTGATCGAGTGCCTCAAGTACGTCACAACAGGCGATGTGCCAACTGGATCAAAACTCAATACCTTTATACACGACCCAAAAGTGTGTTAATTTCTGAGCAATCAAAGTGAACCTTTTGATCATTTAGGTTAATGGACAAAGCGAAGTGAAAGGAGTGGTGAAATTGGAGTTCAGTGACACTCTCAGCAACAGTTGTGAGTGCACGAGATCGTTGATATCGACACAAAAGGTATTTGGTGTGTGTTATTAGAGGCAATTTTGGGGTAGGCCAAAAAGCTCGAATCCAGATCACTAGAAGGCAGTCTAGTGTACACAGATAAACACGGGAAGGTGATTTCAATTGGTTTTTCTCACTGCCCACTAACTGTAATCAACAGGTTTCTAGTATGAGTTCACGTTGCATAGACCTCTCCACCGAAGTCCATAAACCTACCGATATAAAATTGTTATTGTGTGACTGTTAGATGATAGCAAGGCTGGGTGTGTCAAAAGCTCTGTTGGAGAACGTTATTTTCTGTCACCAAGAAATATCCACTTGGCCTCTCAGTGAGCCTAAAATACTCAAAGAAAAATTCGACGCAATTTTCTCGGCGACCAAATACATCAAAGCACTGGAGAGTATAAAGGACACTCGGAAACACCAAGTATGCGTTGCTCGCACAACATTGCAGATATACAGCTTTTTCACCAATTGTGTAGATGGTCAACATAAAAGAGATGCGAAACGAGTTGGTGCATTTGGAGAATAAAAAACAAAAATTAGAAGAGGTTTCACTTGCCCATTCTACACACACACACACATATATTACATTAACTAGTTGAGAGCTACACTGACGGACAACAAAATCAAGTTTGGGTTGGCCAACGTTGAAATGGAAACACTGGAAAAGCAATGGCTAACATATAAAGTTGATTATTCAATTGAACGGCCGTTATCATCGTTGTTGGCGTGTGTAAATTTAGACTAAACTGGAGAAGATCGAGACACTGATAGAAAAAATCTCTAAGAAATCCAACAAAATCGGTACACACTCCAAAAAGAGGTGCACATTGACACCGATTTTAGCCACACTCCACTCTCAAATAGATATGAAGAGGACGATGAGAGCACAGTTGGAGGAAAAGACCACAACCATCTTCGACCTCTCTTTGGACCAGTTGGAAACCGAACTGGCTGAAGTCAACCAAACCCATGCCGACCATGACAGCACACTGGCCAAAGTAATACCATCAATATCGACATCTTTCGATACTGAGTTGTCGAAATAACGAGTGGCAGTGTGTAGAGAAAGAAAGTCGTCTGAAAAACAAAATTCAACAACTAGAGCAAGCCATCTGCGACCTTCGAGTGGACATTGCCAACAAACACTCGGTCTACAACGGCACTCTCCAAGACATGGAAACATTAAGAGAGTCACTCGCAAATGTGTCCCACAAACACCACATTGTCATTGATAACAGCATCGAACATTTGTCTGTACAAGACCCCCAACAAATTGCCGATGTTATTGCTCAAATTAAGTTGTTTTTTGACACTCAATTGGCCGACGAACAAGCGGACCTAGACTCTATGAAAACTTCTCTCTCTATCGAGGAAATGCAGTTGAACAACACCAGTTTGAGTGTGCACAAACGCAAAAACGACTTGAAACAGCAGATGGAACTGAAGCATAACTCAGAGAATCAACTGAATCGTCACCAAACCGTTCTATCGACAACCGATAATGGCAGCGATTTCCAACGCACAAAACTCACCATCATCGAACAACTAAAAGACAACGAATGTTCCGTGTCGAGGGCCAAGGGCGAGTTGGACGCGTTGAGTGCCCATGACAACAGCTTAAAGTCCCAGTTTGTTGAAGCCAGCGAAAACTACTCTGCGTTGAAGACCAGCTACAACGACTCGCTCAAGAATGCTTCTATTTCGATGCTGGTTGAGGAGTGCGAGAAGGAGTTGAGCAGTGTGACTTGGCAATTAATTGACATGTACTTGAAATCAATAGGATTAATATGTCGAATTCTGGCTACACCATTGACCACATCTAATATTGTTGAACGTTAGGTGCGAAAAGTCCGAGTTTGACGAGATTAACAAATTGCCACTAAATTCCAGTACTCGCCAAATTCTGGACACTCTCCGTGAAACGACCAAGTTTACTTTGGATCAATTGTTGCCTGGATACAACCGTCTGAACAATGACTTGTGTATTCTTGACTACAAACGGGACGAGTTTCAAGTGGAATTGTGGGAACTGAAGTAATTGCCTATTGTAGTGTTGGTGCGTGTTAAGTGATTTCAGTGAAAAACTGGACGAGGCCAGAAAATGCGAGGAGAGTAACAGAGCACAGCTCGTTGCTATCCACGGCTCTTGTGACGACATGGATCACGTTCTAAGCGACTATCACGCTTCACTCCGACAAAAGAAGGACAAACTATCAAAACTAGTGGCGTCGAGAGACATCTACAAAGTGTACGTCGATTCACTGAGTTTGGAGGTGGGGGACAAAAGCTGCTGTCCTTTGTGCGACAGAAAATTTGAACACGACAACGAGATGAACGATTTAATTGTCAAAGTGAGTTGAGGCCCTTTTCCCACAGTTTACCCTTTCAACCCCAATGATGCCACTTGGCATCGTTTGATTAAGTCGTAGGCGATAAGCTGGCACCTTCATGCCATTTGAGTTATTTGACTTTATGATTAGGTGGTTGCAAATTCAAGTCAATGGATAATTAAAAATCCAATTAAATATGCTCGCAAAAAACGTATCAATAGTTTTAGTGCGCACAGCATAAATTAATTACTTACGAGGTCCAAAGTTAAAACATTCAGAAACGTTAAATTATAAAATAAACACATAAAGATATATTGAGTGTAACAAGTTTTAGTTGTGTAAAAGTTGTCTGCGGCTAAATTGGCTGAGAAAACCCACTAAGTCTGAAAAAATAAGTCAAAACAAATTTTTATTTTATTTGAACAAAACCCAACGATCCATTTTATGCAAAATTTTAATTATTTCAAAATGCATTTTTGTTATTTTAGCTAATTCGCTGTATTTAAAATTATTTTCGACAAATAACGAATTTCTGAATTTGCGTATAAAATAAGAAACTAATTGAATCATTATTGCTCCGTTTCTATCATGTGAAATAGCATATACTGGAAATTAAATTAATCACCATCTATTATGAATGTGTTAGTTTTAAATTCGGGTTGAAGGAGTTAACGAATGGTGTTGACTGACATTGAAATTTGTAGCTTGGTGAAAAACAAGAAAGCTTTGTTGAAGCGGAATCTACAATTAACGAGGAAATCAGTGTACTGGAAGATAAAATAAACCAATTGCAGGAAATATCCAAAGTAACTTCCATAAAGAGCACTTATTTTCACAGACTGAAATGCCGATTCAGAATCACACTGTGAAGACCTCCGATCTCGAAGAGAAACAAGCTAATCTAAAGGTTGAAGTTGAAAAGCTACAACAAAAGAAGATTGAAGTGATTTTACCGAAATTATACATGCGACGATGGACTTTAGATTGAACGAGAATTGACACTCAGCGGTAAACTCAAGTCACAACTGGAAGCCAAGTTGACTCAACTGTCTATTGTGACGGACAAAAACCACAAAAGAGTTGAGTTGGTGTCAAAGAACGACGACCTTAAGAATCAGTTGATGAAATGTAGTAGTGGAGTTGGTGTGTGGTTTGTCTAATTTGCGGTGTGCAGATTCTCAATGTGAAAATTCATCATCGATAAAGAATCGACTCGAACAGGCCGAACTGAAAAAGTATGGTGCCTTAATTGTGCTTCGTAAAGTTGTTCTAATAGGAGTCAGTTGCAAGACGCGTTAAACGAAAACAGAGAAGCCATGGTGTTAAAACAGAAAACGATTTACGACACCAACCAAAACGTCACTCAACTTAGGAATGCACTTGTAAGTGGTTGTCCACTTGGCTGTGTTTTTACTGCGTTAGAATGATGTCGAGAAAACGTTGACCACTATTGCGGAGTTGAAGACTAGCATATGTGGATTGAATGAGAAAGTTGAAGCGTTTCAATCGAACATCGCCTCAATACACTGTGATATTGAAACGATGCAGGAGCTGATGGCGAAGCAGCGACTCAAGGTTGACGAACAAAAGACCACAGTCGGTGACCTATCCAAAAGACACACTGAACGAGCCACACTCTATCATAATGTGGCGCTGAACATCAACACCCACTTTAATCGGGTGTCCAAGTGATTATTTTATTTATTCCTAATGATAATAAATTTTAATACCCATTTGAAGATTTGATTTTCTGGAATATAACGACACTGTCGACAGTATAAATCAACGGCTAGCCAAAACCACAAGGAAAGTAGAAAAAAAGAATGTCAAGCTGGTCAAGAAACGATCCCAAATTAACGACATTCAAGAGAACATTACCCAATACAATGTATATTAGAGTCTGTGTTGAAATGAGTTATTCTGGCAAATAGACCAAAATAAGGCTCTATCAAGATAACATTGAGATGAAAAAGCTGTCGTTGGACGTCGATCAACTGTCTATCCAAATTGGCTCGCTAGAAACTAAAATGAGGGCTATTGGAGATGTAAACGATGCTGCGATGTACTCTCCCAAATTACTACCTATGTTCAAAAGAAACACACCTTCTCACACTTTGATAGGGAGAAGAAGAAGATTGACCAAAACATCGAACAACTTAAAGAGAAAGTATTGTTGTGCACATTCGAAAAATTGATGCTCTTCAGATTTATCACTCCAAAGGAGTCATGGAAGGGTTGCAGTCTCAGATCGAGCACCTTGAAAAGGAAATTAACAGTGCGTTCTACACCGACGTGGACATGCTCTTTCACAAAAAATCTTCCCTCCTAAAAGTACACCTACTACTCTCTTCTACAACGATGCACCTATTTTTGGTCTTATGAACACGCAATTGAGTGTCCATTTGTAGATAACTGAGTTGGCTGGCGACGACCTGGAAAAATACTACAAAGCGCTCGATAAGTTTAAGTGCCCACCTCTATATTTAACTCACTGTGCTTAGTGCCATCATGAAGTTCCACTCACTCAAAATGACCGAGATCAACAAACTCATTCAGGAGTACTGGATGCGAACCTATCAAGGGAATGGTGGGCGCGCTTTTGTAGGGCTCTCCTTCAACGAATTTAGATATCACCACCATTGAAATACGCTCAGAACAAGAAGCCACTTCCAACTCGATTAATGCCAGACGAACCTACAACTACAAGGTGATCTCGCGTTAAACTTGGACGCGTTTAATATTCGTTCAGGTGGTGATGATCAAGAATGGAATTAGCTTGGACATGCGAGGTCGTTGTAGTTCTGGCCAAAAGGTAAACATCCAAAGACGAACTTTTCAAGGTTTTCCTAGATGTTGGCGTCCATCATTATTCGGCTGGCGTTGGCGGAAACCTTCTGCGCCAACTGTGGAATGATAACGTTGGACGAACCCACCACCAACTTGGATCACACACACATACGCGAGCTGTCCAAATCTCTTGTCGAGTAGTTACTAAGGAGTTATTTTGTGCCGAGGTCACCCAATGAGTTTTATTCCCTTTACGATGCTAAATTTTCAATTCTATCACCTTTTCAAAGCTGACACTTCTAGACTGACCGAATCTCGACGCGTTCACTGCGGGTCGTTCCAACTTTTGGTCATCACTCACGACGAAGACTTCGTAAACACTCTCTGTCGAGCAAACCTCACCGATTTCTACTACCAAATATCAAAGGATGACAAGTTGTTGTGGTGTGAGTTATTTGTTATATTCTCGATTTAGTGGCTATTCCACGATACGTCGTCTAAGTGTAGACCAACTACTTGAATGACCTTCAGTCAACTTTACCTTTTGTTTTTTCGCGCGAATCAATTAGTCACTCTCCTTTTCATCTATTTACTATCTACTATATATCTACTATCTAGTATATATATAAAAGAGTAGTGGCCACAAGTGCTCGTGTTGAAAATCTTTCTCGCTTATTCACACACACACACTTTACAAC
>JAOPJI010063990.1:0-11572 GCA_027122695.1 Merluccius productus
CCGATTTTAAATGCTCCATATCTCTAAAACTATAAGGGTTGTAAAATATCTAAGTAGCTCATTAAGTACGTTGTTAATGGTTCTTTTTACGCATATAATCTACACACACAAAAACACTTAAATAATGAGAACAGAGTTTGCACATGCGTACTGGTGCGTGACACACGGACACTACTCTTTTATATATATAGTAGATATACACCAATTTAAGCATTAATTTGAATTAATGTAATACACTAACTGAGTTAAAACAATATGGATTCGATTTTTTTATGCACAATGAATTTTTGTTGCTATAGTGTAAAGTTGTATTTATACACCTTGCTTTTAAATCGACATGTATTTTTAAAATATCCGTTTTTAGATTATGTATTACTTTCTTGTTACGTTATGATTTTGTGTATTATGCGTCGAATTCAACCGGGGTAACTTGCATATGTTTAATTTTTGGATATTCTATATCTACACTATAAAGTCATTTTACACAATACGATAAATTAATTTTACAATATTTAACACGATAATCCTGTTTTGCACCTTAAAGCTTGGCGTAAGTTTGTGTTTCGGCAACTATAATTTTCTACGATAATGAAATACTCAAGTTTTGTGGAAAAAATACTAAATATACACCATATAAATTTTTTCAACCTTATGTATGTCGTTTTTTAATTAAATATACAAGAGATACGTCAATTAGAAATTTTATTTGTGATATGTGAGCCTTCAATGTATAATAGAAGAAAATACTTCTATCGTCTATTGGTGTTAACTTCAGAAAGAGTCAAGTTTCGCATTTGCTATAAAACCTTTGGAATTTTTTCTAAAAAATTGGCTTCCTAACTCGAAAATATATTATTTAGATATTTTCATTTGGTGTCGTATCAAGATGTACGCATTGTTTATACGATTAAATCAAAACTTTAAATTTACTCGTTATACAATTTAAAATGCGGTAGCTGCGTATATTTGCAATCGTCTCAAAAAATCGCATAAATTAAGTGGGAGTCTTCATTTAATACTGATACCAAAACAAATCTCTAAAAAGAAGCAAAGATGCAACATACCGTTGAAAGTTTAATCAAATGTGACAACAACGATAATTACTTGAGTGTAAATTCTATTTACTTTCTATCATCAAGCTAAGACATATCTTTATTATTCCAAAAAATAGGAGATCAATATTAAATGATTAACTTCAATATGAAGATTGACACATATTCAATTGAGGCAATATTGACAGCGGAAACTTTGTATTAAAAATTAATAATAATAAAAACAACATGACTGAAAAAATAAGTGTTGAGAATAAAAAAGCGAAGCAAGCGACTACTGGGATTATTGATATCCTAGCAAATTAATCCTATTTAGCTGGATTCGGAGTCGTTATTTGACATCACCAGTTGATGGATGTCAAAACAATGCTTGATGGTTCGCAATGGAATAAAAATCAGTGGATTTGGGTTTTATTTACTTCAGCAGTGTTGGCTCTTTGGTTGCTGGGCACCATCTTTTACATATCTAGAATTTTGGGAGCATTAGTGACTTTTCTCGTCAACAAATTAGTTTTAAAAGGAAAGGCCTACTTGAAAATAAGTAAGTTGGACTTTAACGCTTGAATCTCTGTACTTATCTGCAACCGATATGCTAGGTTCCCTTTCAGTGTCGGTGATAGCGGGTAAAGTGATGTTTTCCGGCGTGAAATACTTTAGCAAGGATTTCTCAATAAAGTAGCTATTTTGATTTTCTAATGACCACAATATGCATTTGTTGTGTGGTGTAATTTGTTCTTGAAATTTGGTTTTAATTAGTGCAAAATTATTGTTTTTTAAATATAGAATCATTGACGGTTATATCATATTCAAGTACTGGGCAGGTCCAGCACTGACAGAGAAGCTTTCGTTCGATGACATCCACGAGTCCTACTCAAGTTTAACAGACACTATTGCAGATAATGACTTTGTCAATAGCGTTCTCTGTGAACAACAACCAAATCAATTTGTATCTCTATGGATTGGATCTACACATATATAACAAGTGAGTGCATTGATGTGTGTTGAATGTTTTATTAATTTAAACTCTAGTACGGCCCGGTACCAGGAATTGGTTAAGAAAGCTTGCAAAAGTAGCACAATGTTTATCAACCAACTGTTCAATTTCAATTTCAGATTTTCCCACTGGCTCCAACGCGATGTATGAACCGACGTTCATGGATCTCGGGCTTGGGACCGAAGAGTATGTGGATTCGTTTGAGCACTTTTCTAGTTGTGTTAAGTTTCCTCCTGGATTCCGACAATGTGATAATAAGCCCATACCCCAATCTGTTGGAAATAATGCTAAAGTCGATCAGAAGAGTTAAACTCGTCACCGACTCTGTAACAATTGTCGTATTTTTTGTTTCTATTTGAAACTTTACAGGTCAACATCGTTCTGGGTAACAAGCTCATTGAGTATTCGCTCTATTTTTCCATCCGACACGGGTCATGGCAGTTTTATTTGGCCAAAGTGACTTATCTTTTGTTGCCTTTTTCAAAATTATTTTAATAATAATTTTCAACGAATAGACAAAAAAATCGTCGTTCGGATCAACCGTTACTTTGATTTCATTCCTGAAACATTGTCGAGGCTATTTTCACAAGACGCCAAACTATGTGCAGGAGCAATATCATAAAAAGTAAAATAAATTGGCGACTTTTTAAAATCCCGCGCATTTAGCAACACAAGCAGCAACTATGTTATCAACAATTCTATGTTGTTTTTCGAGGCAAAACAAGCCACCTGCTTCTTCTACAAAGATATCTACCACAAAAGATCGCCGAATGATGCTCCATTGAAATATGGCGTTGAGATACTGTTCAACGAAAACCTGGTGATCCATTATGGACCGTGGTTTGAAGAGAAGAGACAAAAAATTCAAAACTTTTTCCTGCCGAGAAGTGACAAAGCTCAGGAACTTGTGAAAAAGGGTGACTTGGACAGTCGAAAGTCGTCTCTGCATTGCTACTTCGATGTCGTCATTCTGTTCAATTCTTTAGCCACCGTCAACTTCAATTTCAACAACAGGTGCGCTGAAAAGGTGGATTTTTTCGAGTTTCAATTCAAATCCGGCTCACAACTCACCATCAGCTACCCATTCTATGTGTTGGACAACAACTCGTCCAAGTATAACATTGACCTGGTGCTGCACGATACAACCGTGTCAACCAGCCTAAGCTATGATAAATTTTTCATCGCGCCAGAAATCTACATAATTGTTGAAATTCACACGCAAGAAATTTGGAACGACCCATTCGAGTACAACTTTTTGGTCAAAGTCACCCAGCCTGTGATCCACTACGTCGATCAACACCGCCAACTCATCAGTGAAATTATTTACGATTGGACCAAAATGTACGTGATCGATCTGTTGAATTTTGTACCCACCAAGTACAATTTCCAGATTGAATTTGTCAACTGTGACATTGTGTTTCTCACGAAAGAGTACAACTGGGTCAATCTGAGCAACGACAACGAAAACTGTAAATTCTCGATAGTTTGTGAGTCGCTTGTGTCCAAGTTTTCGTTTGAGAATTTTGAATTCATTCCAGAAAACATCAAGTTTTACATCCCTGTCCATGTTAAGAATGCATTTGGCAGGTTGCATCTGTCTGAACTGCACACTCAACAGAACATCATTCAATGCATGGACCGTCATGTGGAGAAACATTTTCCATTCTGCTGCAGGTACATCTGTTTGCTCATTTCACAATGCTAACTGGCGTGTGTAGCAATATTTTCCGGAATATCTTCTACCGTGGCGATCTAACGTGGGTAAAGATATTCCACACAAACGCCATCAAACTCGAATACAACACCATTTATAATCCTGAATTTTCCCGGCAAAAACTCGTGGGTATTGCAAGTTTGAAGGACTCCTTACATTGCCCACAAAATCCTCTCTATGAAAACACTTCGGTGAACCTTTCTTTTGACGGGCTTGACATCAAGTTGTATGGCTTGTTTTTCCATTATTTCATTGAAGGGTTCATACCCAACTATTTTGGACGTTACACAACCATTCAATCCACTGTCCCTAAAAAGCACACTGCGATATGGGTTTATCAGCTCAATGACACGACCACCACTGAGAACGACCCACAATCAACACTCAGAGACTACAATACTTCTGTGCATATTTCCTTTAGAAATGTGCGAGCCTGCATTCCAGTGGTAGTCATCTGTTAAGCCATTGTTTTCTCACTTTTTGTAGTTTATGGATGAAAATATTGACTTACCAGTGAGGTACCATTTGCCGGTCGCGTTGGCCAACAACCTACTCATTGAAATCATCAGCAATCCTCATGAGTTCAAGTATCAAATTGTTCTCGGTCCCACTACCATGGTGTTTCCGGTCACTGAAGTATTTCAATTGCTTTTTCTTTTCGCTTTCTTAACGATATCAACTGAAATATTTGCACTAATGATTGTTTATTTTTGAGTATATATATGTCACTCAGTATAATTGAACGTTAAAACAATATATTTTTTGAAAGACCTAAAACTGTTGTTAAAACATTAATATATTTGCAACTACATCTAAAAAGACAGAATATTCAAAGGTTTTTTGTAATCATCCTCCGCGATTACATAATTTTATGTGCATTTTTTCAAATGCTATCAAATTTGTCGTAAACTGACGCAGTTCTATTAGCACACATCTATTTTAATTATACTATTTTAACGATCTAATCCACTATAATTTAATTACATTCGTTTTAATTTTAGCCTTTAAAAGCAACACACCTAACTAAACCTTAGTGATCTACTTCAAGATTTATATTTCCAAGCGTTGCTTTATTTTTTAGTATCAAATAAATTAGCAATTGCCTGGATAATTCGTTAATAGAAAAAACCTAACATTAACCTATTGTATAAATGTTATTGATCAATTAAGTTTCTTTTAAACTCAATCGACAAATTCATTCGATTTATTAGTGACCATTTATTTTACACTATTTCAAGTATCTTTACATTAGGTTATTAGTATAAACAACTTTCACAATAAATATGCAATAATTAAGCTAACAAATATTTAGTCAACTAGTCAAAGCTACACTAAACTTAGCAAATTAATGATTGCGTTATAATTTATTAAATTAAATAAAAATTTCACTTAAAAATTCCCGAGAAACGATAAAGTTAGTGCTAATTTAATTAAATTATAAAAACAATAATGACATTGTTATTCAAAAAAATAAAAAATAAGAGACTCGTTAATATAAAAATTCATTGTTGGAACTCTAAGCTAAATGATTGCCCTCATACAATCCGTGTTTAGAATAAAAAAGATTGCGCGTTCACTCAGTCAATTCATGGCTTCATTAAATGTGACGGTTTCATTTACAAAGACCATTCGCTCTATTGTTTCCACGAGAAGAACCTCACCAGAGGCAGTTTCGCGGAGTTTTCTAGACTTCAAGTTGGAAACATCGAGTCGATAATACCACTGGTGCATTTGAAATTACTTGTGGATGGGTTCGAGCAATTCCTATTGGGTTTTTACAATCAGGAGAATAGAACGCGACCCCCTGCCACCAAAAACCAAAACAGCGAAAACGCTAGTGTCAACAAGAGTTGCAGAAATAATGTTTCAGTGTCGCACGAACCCGCTGCTCAACAAAGCGTCAATGTAGAAGACGATTCGCATTCTACAGACTCCACCCAAACCCTTCATAGCGCGATTGAGCCCATCAAGCACTTCACTTTTGCCATTGAAAAAAGTGAAGTTGTTGTAAACATTCAAAATGAGTTTCACGTGAAACTAAATTTCGACCGAATCACCAAAGAACAGTGTTTCTATCACTGCGCCAATGGACTCATCAGTCATGTGTTAACGATGCACAATATGAATGTGTTTTTGCTTCAGCCAAGCCAAGAACAATCATACTATTACAACACAATAGGTCATTTGACGATCAGCCATATAACCCACATGGAACAACTAAAAGTGAGCAATGAAAAGACGAATGCGTTTATTCATCAGTTGATGCATAGCGACGACGAGCTATCTAGAGTGTGCTTCAATTGGGACTCGATAAAACGTTGCTGTTCGGTAAATAAGAACACGGTTGCATGTACTATAGATCGGTGCAACTGTTTCAAGTGTGCTCACTACTTTTGCGCGCCAACGAAACAACCCTTCACCTTGGACAACATATCCATCATAGATGATAACGAACAGTTTCTTCCTACTGTGGATGTGCACAAATACATCGATAGAGACACTCCATTCAAATCCACCTTGACACATTCATTGAGTAATCAACGCCACAATCTGAACTATACCTCTAGACAAGGTTCCAAATTTGATTTTCAATCTTGTAACTCTAAACGAGATTCGCTGTCGAACGATTTGTCTAAAAACTCATATTTATCGTTTGATTCATTCCACTCATTCACTGACGAATCGTTAAACTATGTGTCAGTACACGAATCTAACTCGTCAGTTGTGTCACCAATGGAAAAACAACAGTGGGCAAAGTTTCGTATCAACTCCTGTATTGATGACATGCCATCTGACGCCAATAGTCCACATGTGTGTTATGTTGCTTCGGAGTTGTATTATTCGTGTGACATTCGATTGGTTGAGAGGGAGTTGAACAAAAACTACAAATTTTACGACGACCTCCCATCACAATTCGACATCAATCAACACAATGCCATATTTCTGGACGACCATGACGTCAATATACCACAAACGTGCGACCTACTTCTCTTTCCTGACGATGGTATTCAGTTGACATTGGATAGTGACTCTGTTGAATTGTTGAATACTGTGTTGGAGACACTGATAGACAACATGAAATACTCCAATGCATTGTCCCACCTTGTGTCGATACATCGACAAAGAGAAAACAACGCGTTAGCTCTAGTAGGTATGATTGAGAGCGACGACGCGCCAGACACCGCCCAATGCAAACTTCTAACGAAGATCTATGTTAGTCGTTTCAATGTGACTATGGTCGACCTCCACTACAATCACACATTCCAGCCTGTTGTGTGCTGTTTTGATTTGCTGGATTTTAATGTCATGCTAGTCAATCGTCCACCTACCTCCAACAAAGCAAGTCTGCAAACCAACCATGGAAACGCCAACTTACTGTGTCAGCTGTTCAATTACGGCAATTGCACAGCTGATGTGTTGCAACTGTGTTTGTATTCCTATGGACACTCGATTGAAGAGTCCCACGCCACCAGTAGGTGTCAGACATTCGAAAGTAACGTATACCAAGTCTCTACAGTTGAACAACAAAGCACGTTCAAAGATCGCTCTCGATCCGTACTGATACCTATTGCGTTGTTGACTGTGCACAAGTTTGACAGCACTTTCCAGTATGACCAACTATTCGAATATTTATCCAAACCCAAGTTCCTCGTGTTGAATAAAATCAAAGAAGTCAATGAACCAAAGGATAGTGGTGGTGCTTCACGAACTAAAATCCACAAACACCATGAGAGTTTGGCCACCAATATCAAAGTAACTGCCTGTGAAGGAACGACGCTCAAATGTCAGCTGTCTAAAGATGGCGCGATCGAAAGCACGTCATCCATGGTTGTTGTTGATAATGTCACCAAAAAGGAAACCACATGTTTGGCCAGTATAAAGCTGGTTGAAACGGAACTGTTTATGGAAACCCAGAATGCTTCCACGCGTCAACTATCGCTGCAGAAAAACAATTTCGACGTTCAACTGTGTTACTCATTTATCCGAATGGAACGGTTGATCGCTCGTATTGATCGATCTATAACACTTTTCCAACTGTGGAAACAACTGTACATCGACACCACTATTGGCTTCATTAACTTGGCACTCAAACAGTCCACTCCTTGGGAAATGAAAAACTACCTGCAATTCTACTCGAGAGACGATCTCTCATATGGGTCCAAGTTTATCTGCTCTGACCCTAGTGCGTTTATCGTGTGGACTATTGAGGGTGAATGTCGTCTTAGTTGCTATAAGTACTACGACAACGATGTGTGTTTGCAGAACTGTAGAGACAACTATTGGTGCAACTTTTTGCACATACCCACTAGTTATTTCTCTAGAAATCGAGAATTCCAAACCAACACCGTCAGCGCGGGAGTCTACCCTTCTGGCTACGATGTCAAAAAAGAGCGCATACTCGACAAAATTAAAGATCCTCACAAACTCAACTACTTCACCTTTGAAAATTTGCTCAATTCGTTGGCTGGTTCATTCTCCTACTCCACTACTTCGGGAATAACCGATTGCAAAATCCAACTAAAATCTTCCACTTTGTACTATACCCAATTTGTGAAACATGGCATGGTGGATATTCGCGACGTCCGTAAAACCCTTTTACACACATCCAATCAGTTGAAAGTCAATGCCAACTTGAGATACACTTCAAATCTGTTCAAGGACTACAAACAGCTGATTTTGAATAGAAAAAATGATTTCATTTCCATCACCAACACCAATATATCTGTGTATCGTATGAATGTGGATATGCACATTGCCATAGTGGAGCAGTTAATTTCTTTGTACGGTTGCTACTCCCGTTTGACCAATCAAATTGGTCCTGTTAAAAATTCACAGACGTTTTTCGTCAAAACTGATCAATTTAAATCGAAGATAGTTGATAACGACAACTCGAATGAAAACCCTAAGTTGTTTCGAATAGATCAATATAAAAATTCTGCATTTCTATCTGAACTCAGAGCGAAGACGACTCCTGTCACAGTGCCAACCAATCCAATCGGCCACAAAAAATCGAGGTCGGTGATAAAAAAGGAAACTTCCAAAAACTTCAGCATAAGTTCGGAAAATCTAGTCTCTAATTTGGTAGATTATGAAAAATTGGTTTCCATCAACGACAATCTTTTACACATTGGGTTTGCAAAACGTCCCTCCATGGATATCTCATTCAATGTGACTGAGTTTAGTTGCAACTTGAGAGTGGAATGTTTCATTGTGGACGTGGTGTTCACAAATCTGCTCTTCAATTTCTCTCACTTTAATAAGGATATTTCCAATGGCAACGCCATGGGCAGTGCAATGATCTACAACCATGGTGTTGTTTTGAGCGTGGAGGAGGACGGCGAGGAAATGTTCTTGAAGAAACCACTAGTTATTGTGGCTTCTAAATTCAATATTGCTATGATCAATTCAACAAATGAATTTGAAACCAATCTGGCGCTGCTCAAGTTATTAAACCTCAGTGTGAACTCGGTGCAATGTCCCGGCTACCTCATCCAAAAATTCAGCATATTGAACAAGTATATTTTGAAGTTGGCGTCAAACCTACACCAAACTCGATCTAATATCAATGAATCATCCACTTTGGGTATGTTGTGTTCGCCCAAGCCTTCACTCGGTGGCAGTGTACCCGACAACAAACAAGCGAAACCTTTGCTTGATGATATTTCCACTAGCGTTTTCCACGTCGAACTCAACTTGATGCTAATTCCTTCGTTTTCACTCCAGTACCAGGTAAAGTTGTCCATTCAGTGCGTTGTAAATCGTTTGATGTAGTGTTCGAATATGTTTGTCAATGTGATTTCCTTGCAGCAACACCTTCAAAAATGTGTTTTCCAAATCAACGAACACTCGGTGTGCTTCATCATACACCACACAAAGGAAAACAGAGTCGGTAACAAACTTCCTCCCATGACCTACAGCAGTATGTTCGATGATAGAAATAACAAAATGTGTGTCGAGTTGAATTTCAAGTTTTTCAAGTTTTTCTTGTCCGCTGATCTACTCTCCAACTTTGTATTGGCTCACAAAGGCTTTCAAAATGTATAGTAGTCTGTAGGTGTCTCTTGATATGCTCATCTTTATGTAGGAAGCCTACGGTATTATGGATGAACTGAACAAAATCATCACCGACATAAGTAAAGAGTGTGGCGCGACTTCAGAACTATCCACTTGCATCACTCCCACTTTCACTAAACCTTCAGCCAAAATCTCACGCGCCTCTATCGGCGAGGACAACCAACTGTCGTCTTTAGGTGGTGCTGGGCTGTCATACTCCATCAAAACAAATCTGGATGGTTTCAATCTCGTCGCCATTGCTCCTAATTGTCAGTGTTTGGTTTTTGAATGTGGCAAAGCTGCTGTACTGTTCAATGATTCAAATCAACAGGAAATCGACCAAAACAAATCAATCATTTCAAAGTTGGGTAGTTACTTCGCATTTAGTGACACTAATTTTGATATTTCTGTGAAAATGGGATTCACCGAGTCGTTAAATTATACAGACAACCAACTGCCACAATTGACCGAAGGTTATGCCTTTATCAAAAGCAAAGTACGAGTCACGTCCCAGCTGAAAACCAAAACCAGTGGCATCATTGCCAGTCAACAAGAATCTTTCCAGATTTCACTCATTTCCCCCAAATTGTTAATTTTCCCCAAAGCTTTCGATGTTGGCATAATCTTTTACAATCACTATAAGAATGCTTTTTCCAGTTGGGACGAGGCCTTAACGCTATCACTGCATGCTAACAACAACGACAACAACAACAGCAGTAGTCATTCTCAGGATATCAACGCCGAACCACTACAAAATGATGACAGCTCATCAAAAACCGTTTCAATTAAATTCGAAAACTTATGCTTCTGTTTCCCCATCATCAACCAACCGTTCGACGAAAAAAGCGTCTTTTACAACTATGATGCTGAGGAGGACAACGCCGTCGATGGCTTTGACAAAACCATGCGAATATTCCTCATCCAACTCCAATCCACCGATACCACATTTAACGCTGAAAGATCAAGACTGATTGGCAACTTTAAGGGCATCAACTGCAACCTTAGATCTGTTCTTACGAAATCCCTTGCGGACAACGAATTTTGGAGCTGGGAGCCTCCCAAGTGCGACAACAACTACAGTACGGTGGTTTAGTGATTGCTCTTTTTCTACTTCTCTCTAGTCTACTTTTCTGAAGGGATTTATGATGTGGATCTGAAATTTTTCACCAACCCCAAAGTTATTGAATACTTCGTCAACATGAATCTCAAATTGAGGGGAATGGAAATGTCGTACGATGTCCATATTGGCGATAACATCAACCATCTGATTAATTGCTTCTTCTACAGCAAGTATTTGCTTATGGTTCACTCCTTTATTTTTTCCATAATTTTTATCTATTAAAACTAACTCTCTCTCTCTTTATATTAGATAATTAATTATTTACCAATTTTTAGTATTATTTATTTAATGGGACATTGTTTTGTCTCAATTCAATTTCTTCAAGCGTTTTCGTATTAAGTAAACTTTCAATTAATACAAAAGTTCAACATTCATTAACACTGTTTACAAATAGTTTCTCATTAACGCGACACCTAACTGGATTAAAACAATTTTTGTGTGTAAGTTGTAGTCATCAATTTTTAAGTATTTTCGCCCAAAGTCATTTAAATTCTTATATTAGTCATTTCTATACAATAGGTGTAACTACACTTCATATCAACTTTTTTAATGGGTGTAAATCAGTGTTTCCCAACGTGGGGCCTGAGAAATTTTTGGTGGGGCGTGGAAAATTTTTATACAAAGTATAGAGGAGTGGG
>JAOPJI010064046.1:0-11566 GCA_027122695.1 Merluccius productus
CACACACACACACACACACACACACACACACACACACACACACACACACACACACACACACACACACACACAGGTGTATGTGGAAGCATTGTTCCAGATCCAGCACTTCTTCAATTATATGAAGCCAACTATGACGAGGGTTGGAGTTGTCTGTCGATGTGCAACGCAAGACACTCCACGCCGAAAACATGCTACCACAATGGCATTTGCAATGTGTACACTGTAATTGGACCACTGTGCGAGTAAGTCAATTTGTTGTTGTGTTTGTTGTTTTTTCCCACATATGCAAATCAAATCCACACCACTCAAATCATCTGAAGAAAATGGTTGGATGGAACTTGGTTTGAAATTGTTTAGTCCGGTATAGATTTGAGACTCCTGTAGAGACACATGAGTAAACCAGTGAACAATGGAGCAGCAAAAACACCTTCTTTGTCCTGCATAGTCGCCTTTTGAAAATACAAGATGGGGGCGTGTGTCCACATTCTATAGCCTACCTAGAATTCTCCTTAAAAAGAATCATCCAATAATCCAAAACCTTTCCTCTCTTCATTTTCAGATGTCAAAATATTGATGCTACTTGGTACCTGGGCGATGACTGCAGTTTTCCAATTCATAAGATTGCTTTTTATGCTGGTTTATCTGCAACTCTCGCATTGCTGTTATTGACAGCAGGAGCGCTGTCTGCATATCTTGCCGTCAACAAGCAAAGACAAAAACGGTAGGCATGGTTTTTTTTCTCCCATCAAATGGTGCTGTGGATAAGATTGAAGGGCTTTTTGTGTAATTTCCTAGAAATGGCCTAGCCATCGGTTATTAACGAGTGAAATGTGCTGTGAGAATATCTGTTTTGAGTGAACTGCGCCTGCCTCTGTAGGAGCCAATTTTGATTTTACACTGCTCACAGCTCATTTCTGACCAATCAGTTTTCCGTGATTGGTTCCATCTGGAATCCATCTTGCCTGTCAATCATGGGCGTGTGAATTGCAACACTCATTGGCACAGAAACGTATGGAGGGATGGAGCAGAGAGGGAGGAGGTGTTATTTTGGTTGTTTAGTTTCTAAATCCTGCTCTTTTCTGCTCTCTTTATGACTCCAAATTACCTACAGCACCTTTATCAAAGTTTTTTTGTAAATCCAGTTGAATATCTTTCATATATCTCTGTCACACTCGTTCTCTGCAGCAAAAGAGACATCAAAGAGTCATTGGTGAACGAGTGGCTCGATGACGACGTGGTGTGGCCCAAATCGAGCAATAATCACGCTGCAACTTCAGGTAGGCCTACTATGAATACATAATGTACAGTAAGATGTATAGTAAGATATTTGACCAATCTGGGAAGTAAATCCTTACCAAGAAATTTCTTCACAATTGTGTTTGGGAAGGTGTGTAATATCATGTTTTAAAATGTTGAAATTCGTGGGAAACCTCCGAAAAAATTGCTCAAAGTTGGGGTACACATAACCGATTTTTGAAAAATCGAAAATCTTAAATTTGGCTTTAAGTAACTTGTGAGGGGTCAAATTAGGGGTTTTGCATGATTTTGAGTTGATTGCAAGCATTAGTTTTTCACCAAAACCACTCCTTAGTGCAAAAACAGCCACCCCCACTTTCCCCACTCACTGCTTTTTTAGCCTTTATTCGCGAATAAAGGGTTACAAAGACCTTGATGGAGAAGGTAGCTGATGGGAAAATGGAAGCCAGATACACAGATCCAGTCGTTGTAGTGTTTGAACAGAGATTTGAAGAAATCTTCAAAAGATTTGCCAAAGGAGGAAGAACGCCTGCACTCTGGGTGCAGTACCACAACATGGTAGATGTCATCAAGACCTTCATCAGAACTGAACAAATTGCAGATCACAATGGGCACCTGTCCTGCATTGTCACCAGGATGCTAGACATCTTTGCAGCTGCAGGGCATCATCAATACGCCAAGGGGGCACGGCTGTACTGTCAACTCATGAAGCAACTTGAAACTTTGCCTGCTTACAAGGAAATATTAAAAAGCTTCAATGCCCATGGAAACCATGTTGTCCGTTACTCTAGCCATGATTGGTCTGGCACCTGGTGTGACATCTGTAATGAGCAGACATTAATGAAGGCAGCCAAGTCAGAGGGTGGACTGAGCCGAGGGAGGATGAGAAATAGTGATTCTGGTCACAAGTGCTGGGTGCTCACACTCAACCACTTCTCCAGTATCAACCAGGGCATGGAGGAAGGTGTCAAGAAACATGGTCCACTCCACAGAGACCTTGCCAAAACACAAATGAAGCGAGATGCTAAAGCCATTGAACTTGTCCTCAAATGGTTTGGGGAGATCAACCCATTTGACCAAGATCGAGACAAGGAGTTGCTTGTGTCTTTCTCAACAGGATTCACAAGCACAAGCGATGACCCAGTTAATGCAGAGAGAGCAGCTGAAGTAGGGAGGGAGATGCAGATAAAGCTGGATGGACGGTCTGCCACATCAACCATGGAGGTGAAGTTGATGGTACAAGCCCTGTCATCACACGGGAGTTGAATTTCAACATTTTAAGACATGATATTACAGACCTTCCCAAACACAATTGTGAAGACATTTCTTGGTCAGGATTTACTTCCCAAATTGGTCAAATATCTGCTAAAATGCCCTTACTAATAGAGGTGCCGTGTTATAGTAACTGCCAGGTGCGTGTGTAATGTTATAAATCACTGTTTTGTCTATCCCCTCTCTCACTCGCAGTAAGCCTGAGGGAGCCAGGCCAGCTGTAACCTGATCAATAGAGGAGATGTTTTAAATCATCATTGCTCGTACATTCCTTTTACATGTGCCAATAAATAGATTTGAACATAAGTTTTGTAATAAAGACACAAGTGTTGTTGTAAACTTTATACTGGAGTTCTGGCTCATCTTTTGAACCTAGTGTAACCCATGTTACAATATAACATGAATAAGAACAATTAAAAATGTTAATATTACAATAATTTAATGTTTAATTCATAAATGCTGAAAATGCATGTCGCTGCCCCTTTAAGGGATTAGTGACGCTAAACGCAGCACCGCTGCGGTAGAGACCTGAAGGAGAGAGCAGAGGAGAAGTTGCGGAGAACGAGCGGCGCTAGTAAGCAGAGAAAAAAAAGAGTGAAAAGTTGATTTTGCAGTTAAAAGAAACAACCTACCTGGTCGGGAACTGACAGGGATTCTGTGTTAATTAATCGTTTTGATGAGTTTTGTGTTTCTTGTATTTTTACTGTGTTGTACTCTTTCATTTGTGGCGGAGAGATAATGCTTTGTCATAAACTGTTTACAAGTTGATATTTTGGTTTTATAAAGATTATGAATGTTACAAAGTGAATGTATATTATGTGAATGAGAGATGTGTAAAGTAGTTTGTGTGAGAGACGGAGCTGCAAGCTAAGAGAGACCGCTCCGTCGCCATTTCTTTGAGGTGAAAAGGCGCCGTAGCAGTAACATTGTGGCTTGGAGACTGAAACATTTATTTGTGCAATTTAGAAATTTACAAAGAGATCTATTGTGTTTATGACCTGTTATACAGGTCAGGTTTTTATGCTTGGGTGGAAGCTCGGTCGGAGCGAGGAGTAGTCCACGGTGTACAGGCGTGCACGTGCACAGATTCAAGATGGCGAGCCAGACCCAGACATCCAATCCATCTTCTTCTTCACATCAGTGGTGACTCGCTGCCGGTGTGGTAGGGGTTCCAAGAGTTGAGTTCGAACGGGACTGAGGACTGATAAGAATTTTGGACCAAATCAAACTTGGATTTAAATGTCATATTTTTATTTTCATATGTGTATGTTTTTGAATGTGATTGTGGTCCACTTTGATTCATGTAATTATCTTGCCTGATAAGGAAGGAAAAAAAGAGTTAACTCAGAAAGAAAGAAAAAATAGGAATTCCAAAATATATGAAACCTAGGAGAAAAAAGACTAGTCTAATTTAACTTAGATTAGCTAGACTAAATAACTTAGTTGAACAAAATAACAAAAAGGAGTTAAATACATTTTCACTACTGGTCTCATTTCATTATTACCTGAAGGATATATTTGGTTTGTGTACTGTATTTTTATGCATGTTTCACATTTAGTAAATTGCCGGCCTTTTGTATTCACAGCGGTCTCTGGTGTAATTATTTCTTGCTCCCCACTCCTTAGAGCCTAGAACTGGTCCAGTGGCGCAATGAGTGGTGTGACACCGGTGCTACAAATTTGGCGAGCCAGCCAGGAGTGGCTTAAAGCATTTAAAACTAGAAACCAGAGACTGTATAGTATTGTTATCAGTGATTCATTATGGATGTTATTCAAGCGAGCAGTGTGAAAATCCCTAACTCAGTCATAGTTAGTGGTATAGCCGGTACAGAAACTGATGAAGAATGATGACTTCCTGAAACAATATGGTTCCATTCAAAGGGTAATCCCAGTAGATTTTGCTGAGCCAGCGTCAGGCAAACAGGTTGTAGTAGAGTATGTGTATAGTACAGCTATACAGTCTCTCTTACCTTCATTACCATACAGACTCAACAGTAAGACTCAGACTGATGTCACTTACCACATTAGGGCCTTAGCTAGCATCTACACACCTGTAGCTAGCAAACCAGCTACACAGACTTACCTTTCAGAGTTAAAGGACATTGCGAAACAGACCGGCAAAGACTTTGCAGCTGTCCTCAGGGAAGAGCTCTCCGTCATCAGTGAGACTGTCAATCTAGATCATTCAGAAACCCAAGATGAAGATATGGAACAGAACTCACCTGATACCCCAGAGCAACATGACCCTGAAAATGCTGCACAAGCAAGCCCTCTGCCCAGTAAAGCCCTGGAGCAGCATGTTCAGCAACATCTGTCTCCACCACCGACACCATCTAAAGAAAAGACACAGCCTGCTCTGAAACTTTCTGACGTCAATCCACCTGACATACAAAAAGTAATAGTTGAGCACATAGTGAGAAATGAAGATTCTGCTCTGCAGGTGCACACTTCCTTGAGACTCAGATCCTTCTCTGGGCGTTTCCCCCGTCCCAACAATGAAGTGGACTATGAGACATGGCGTTCCAATGTGGAACTTCTCCTTAAAGACACAACACAGTCTGATCTTTACAAGTCACGAAAGCTTCTTGAAAGCCTCTTATCACCTGCTATTGATATTGTGAAGCACCTGACACCTGAATCTCCCCTTAATGTGTACTTGGAGATCTTGGACTCCGCTTTTGGCACTGTCGACGACGAAGATTACCTTTTCGCAAATTATCTTAACACAATGCACGATAACGGTGAGAAATCCTCAGCTTATCTACAACGGCTGCAGGTGATGCTGAACACCACCCTCAGGAGGGGAGGTGTAACTGCAAGTGACCTAGACCGGCATCTTCTCAGACAGTTTGTCAGAGGCTGCTGGGACAACATCTTGATAGCTGAACTCCAGCTAGAACAAAAGAAACAGAACCCACCCACTTTTGCTGAACTTCTCTTGTTACTCCGCACAGCAGAAGATAAGCGTACTTCCAAAGCATCCCGCATGAAACAGCACTTTGGTATTTCAAAGCCAAGAGTGTCTTCTCATTATCAAGGTATTTATGTGCAGAGTGAAGAAGACTGCAACCCATCTCAGCCTGCTCTTGATCATCGGTCCGAAATCCAAGACTTAAAGAAACAAATAGCTGATTTATAGTCCCAGCTCACACGTATCACACAGAAAGACAGTAGAAATGCTAAATCAGCTGCCAGACCAGTAGCCTTCCAAACAGCTAGCACACATCCCCCAGCTATCACTACCCAGCTATCACTACAACATCTCAAAGGCTGCAGCCCCACAGCCGACATGTAAACAACAACACAAGCAATAGACCAAGGCCCTGGTATTGCTTTAGATGTGGAGAGGACGGACACATTAAGCCTTAGTGTGAAAGTGAGCCGAACCCATCTCTTGTAGCTGAGAAGAGGAAGCAGCTAAGAGAAAAGCAGCTAACATGGGAATTAAAAATGGTTCCTCAAAGCCTGATCCTTTAAACTAGACCGGTTGTGGGACAAACGGGGACTGGAACACAGACAAGGTGTCCCAAAAAAAAGCTGCACAGAGCCTGTGTGTACTCTCACACAGAAAAACTGTCAGTAACCCTGCCAAAAGGTCTTATTGGAGCCAAGTGCACCGCACAAGTGACCATAGGTGACAAAGACTGCAGTTGCTTGTTGGATTCAGGTTCTCAAGTAACAACGATCCCCAACTCTTTCTATTTAGAGAACCTGTCTCACTTACCTATGAATTCCTTGAATGACCTGCTTGAAGTGGAAGGAGCCAACGGGCAAAGCGTCCCTTACCTTGGCTATGTTGAGGCCACCATCAGATTCCCAAAGAGCTTGATTGGAGTGGACATTGAGGTGCCGACGCTTGTTTTGGTTGTACCTGACATGCGCTCCACCCTGTCATCAGTGCTTATAGGCACAAATACTTTGGATGTTCTTTATGAAAAGTATGCAGACATCGCTCCTCAGAATTATGAGTCTCTTCCTTATGGCTACAAAGTTGTCTTAAAGACCCTTGAAATCAGGAAAAGACAGTCTGTTGATTCCAGTCTGGGAGAGGTGAGGCTTCATAGTAGAGACTTTGAGACCATTGCAGCTGGACAGACCAAAGTCTTTGAAGGATCAGTGAGCTGCAGGACACCTGATGTTGGAAAGTGGGTGATGGTAGGGTCACCAAAGTCATCCTCCCTGCCAGGTGGCATCCTGGTGACAGATAGCCTGGTAAGCCTACCACCAAAGCTACCACGCTGCATACCAGTCATGCTTAAGAATGAGTCACATCATGACATCACCCTATCTCCAAAGACTGTAATAGCGATAGTGCTGTCAAGAGTGTTCAATCAGTTAAGACCCCTGACAGACCCCCCCAAAAACCTGACCAAAAATGTAATCTCAACTTTGACTTCACTGACTCTCCTGTACCCAATGAGTGGAAAGAGAGGATAACTGAGAAATTGAGTTCCATGCCGGAGGTGTTTGCACTGCACGAGCTTGATTTTGGTCGCACTGACAAAATAAAACACCACATAACCCTCAGTGACGAGACGTCATTCAAACATAGGCCAAGACCTATACACCCCCAAGACATAGAGGCTGTGCGTGACCATCTCCAGCAACTCCTTGATGCAGAAGTCATCCGTGAATCGGAGTCGCCTTTCTCCTCACCGATTGTAGTATCAGGGAAAAGAATGGCGATGTCAGACTCTGCATAGACTACAGAAAATTGAACATCCAAACAATAAAAGATTCATACGCCTTACCTAATCTTGAGGAGTCCTTCTCGGCGTTGACTGGGTCCAGGTGGTTCTCAGTGCTCGATCTCAAATCAGGCTTCTATCAAATAGAGATGGAGGAAGCAGACAAACACAAAACCGCATTTGTCTGCCCACTAGGATTCTTTGAGTTCAACAGGATGCCTCAGGGGATAACCAACACCCCTAGCACATTCCAGAGGCTTATGGAGCGCTGTATGGGAGAGTTGAACTTGAAGCAAGCCCTAGTTTTTTCTTGATGACCTCATCGTTTTCTCCTCGACACTGGAGGAACACGAGGAAAGGTTGATGCGTGTGCTAAACCAATTGAAAGAGTTTGGCTTGAAACTGTCGCCGGGGAAGTGCAAGTTCTTCCAAACCTCTGTAAAGTACCTCGGCCACATCGTGTCCGAAAAGGGCATCGAAACTGACCCAGACAAGGTAGCAGCATTAAAAACCTGGCCAAAACCCAACAACCTGAAAGAACTAAGAACCTTCCTGGGTTTCTGTGGTTATTACCGCTGGTTCATAAAAGACTACTCAAAGATTGTGAAGCCACTCAACGAGCTCACTGGTGGCTATCCACCACTGAGAAAGCACACTAAAACCACAGTGAACCCCGAGAAATATTACAACCCAAAGGACATCTTTGGTGACAGATGGACACCTGCTTGCCAGGCAGCGTTCAACACCGTAATCGAGAAACTGACAACTGCCCCCATCCTCGGGTTTGCTGACCCCAAGCTCCCCTACATTTTACATACAGATGCAAGCACCTCAGGCCTCGGTGCTGCCCTCTACCAGGAGCAACAGGGATGGAAGCGAGCTGTTGCATATGCAAGTCGAGGTCTGTCGAAATGTAAGTCCAGGTATCCTGCGCACAAATTAGAGTTCCTTGCCCTCAAGTGGGCAGTAACAGAGAAATTCCAGGACTACCTGTACGGGAACACATTCCTTGCTGTCACCGATAGCAATCCATTAACATACATCCTTACCTCTGCTAAGCTTGACGCCACGAGCTACAGATGGTTAGCCGCTCTGTCAACGTTTGATTTCCAGCTACAATACAGAGCCGGTAAGCAAAATCAAGATGCGGACGGGCTGTCAAGGCATCCTCACGGCAGATTACCTGATGACACATCATCACAAAAAGAGTTGGAGAGGATACAACAATTCACAAAAAGACACTTGTCAGAGGCTGATTATGCACACTTGAATGAAAACACCATCAAAGCCATCTGTGAGAAGCATTTGGTTCACCAAGTGATCAACAGTTACTCTGGGGAAACCTCACCCAACACCACCTTGGTAGTGTCACTTGCCCATCATCCAAAGGCTCTCCCATAAAGCTTTGAAGAGGAGGATCAGCTTGGTGGCTTACCTGTGATCCCCTCATTGGCACCAGCAGAATTAAGAGACAAGCAGAATGCTGACCCCTGCATCCATGAAGTACTCAGGCAAGTGGAGTCGGGAGAGAAACCCCCACCATCCGTGAGGAAGGAACTTCCTGAGCTTGGTCTCTTATTAAGAGAGTGGAACAAACTTGAGGTCTTAAATGGTGTCTTGTATTGCAAGCGACAAGAGGGTGCTCAGACTCACTACCAGCTTGTGCTCCCTGAAGCCCTGAGATCCTTAATCCTCAAGAGCCTCCATGACAACATGGACCACATGGGCACAGAGCACACCCTAGATCTCGTCCGGAAGCGTTTCTATTGGCCCAAAATGTCAGCCAAGGTGGAAACTAAGGTCAAAACCTGCAACCGCTGCACAAGACGTAAGACTATGCCCGAGAAAGCTGCACCACTTGTCAACATCATTGCTACAAGACCACTCGAACTTGTGTGCATGGATTTTCTCAGTGTGGAGCCGGACTCCACTAACACCAAAGACATTCTGGTCATTACCGACCATTTTACGAAATATGCAGTGGCCATCCCCACCGCAAATCAGAAAGCCAGGACAGTGGCCAAGAGCCTGTGGGACCACTTTTTCGTCCATTACGGCATCCCTGAAAAACTCAGGGATGCCACAGTGACCAAGGTCCTGACTTTGAGTCCCGAACAATAAAAGAACTGTGTGAGCTCATTGGCACTCAAAAGATAAGAACCACCCCTTACCATCCGAGAGGGAACCCTGTAGAACGGTTCAACAGGACCCTGCTCAACATGTTGGGTACCCTTGAAAATCAGAAAGAGTCACTGGCGGGATTACGTCAAACCATTAGTACACGCTTATAATTGTACTAAGAACGAGACAACTGGTTTTACGCCTTACGACTTAATGTTTGGGCGTCAGCCAAGATTGCCAGTTGACCTAGCCTTTGACCTACCAGTTAATCACCAGCCAGGCTCACATTCGCAATATGTTCGCAACCTGAAATCCCAACTCAAAGACAGTTACAGAGTAGCAACTGAAAATGCTAAAAAGACAGCCAGTCGCAACAAAGCGAGGTTCGACAAGCATGTTGTTAACTCCACCTTGAAGGAAGGCGACAGAGTCTTGGTTCGAAACGTCCGCCTTAGAGGCAAGCACAAGTTAGACGACAGGTGGGAGTCAGATGTGTATGTTGTCCTGAGACAGTCTGGAGAGGTCCCAGTGTATGTTGTGATGCCTGAGACAAGAGATGGCCCACAAAGAACTCTTCATCGTGACCTCCTGCTGCCAGGCGGTTTCCTTCCTGTGACCTCAATTGAAAGTGAAACTAACTCGTCAAAGGCAGTGAAGCAACCAAGAACTCGACAACATCCCAAAAATGATGAGTTCAGATGATAAATCCCAATCTGACTCTGAGAAATATCACTATGATGGCCACAGAAACCTAAGAGTGGAAACACTAGGTTTCGACCTGACCCCTGAATCTATAGCACACTTACCAGAAAGGATAGAACCAGAACTTTCCAAAGAGTTGACTGCTGTCGAGCAAGATCCTGCAGACGTAGCCAAAGCTTTTCCTGAGGGTGTTCCAGTAGAGACTAGTGACCTGAACTTACCTGAACCTACAGAGAAAGACTTACCTGAACCTACAGAGAAAGACTTACCTGATCTTGAAGAGAGCAGCTCAACTGCTGGACAAGAAACTGGAAACCTACCTGAGGAAGACCTGGATAATGTCCATCCTTCTCCTCAACCTCCTCAGGAGGGAAAAGAAAACAAAAGTGTTACGGATCAAACTGACATCCAGACAGAAAGTGACTGTTCTAGAAGACCTATCAGAGACAGAAAAGTAACTAAAAGGCTAACTTACCCTGAGCTAGGGAACCCGTTGGTTACAATAGTTCAGTCTTTATTTCAAACCTTGAGTGAAGTGCTTACAGACTCACTTACATATTCTAGCCCCCCAGAATCGTCCAGAGTTATGACAGTATAGACTCTTAAAATAATGCACAGGGACGTGCATTAGGTAAAGAGGGGAGAATGTAACCCATGTTACAATATAACATGAATAAGTAACAATTAAAAATGTTAATATTACAGTCATTGAATGTTTAATTCATAAATGCTGGATTAGTGATGCTAAATACAGCACCTCAGTGACGCTGCGGTAGAGACCTGAGGGAGAGAGCAGAGGAGAAGTTGCGGAGAACGAGCGGCAGGATATATTTGGTTTGTGTACTGTATTTTTTATGCATGTTTCACATTTAGTACATTGCCGGCCTTTTGTATTCACAGCGGTCTCTGGTGTAATTATTTCTTGCTCCCCACTCCTTAGAACCTAGAACTGGTCCAGTGGCGCAGTGAGTTGTGTGACACCGGTGCTACACTTAGCAGCAGCTACCTGCTACACGAAAAGAAGAGGTTAGCTCTGTTATTTAAATACAGGTGAAAACTGTGCTTAAAGGGGCTGTAGACAACTTTTCTACTTTTCCCACCCTAGCGTTTCAAAGTGGTATTATTTTTGAGCCGCTGTCACAAACACAAACCGAAGCCGAGCGACCACAATCACAAGACACGCATTTGTTTGGAAATATCCGCGAAGAAACGATCAACACTTTGGAAATAAGAAAGACAGAAGCATGTTCACTAAAGAGGTAAAGTGAAACTGGGATCATCAAAAGCTATTGTAATGATGTGCATTGCATAGTAATACCATAGTTTGAGTATTACTTTGCATAAACAGTATCGGCAGCAGGGGTTGGTGTCGGGGTGGAGGGGGGAGTAGAAGTAACCATTAGGAGGAAAACCGTGAGTTTATTCATTCATTTAGTCTATAATGGAGACTAGGCCTGCACGATATCAGCAAAATGTGCGATATGCGATAACACTGTTCAATATTGCGATGACGATATGACTCGCGA
>JAOPJI010064070.1:0-11558 GCA_027122695.1 Merluccius productus
CTTTCATTTTTAAAATCAACCGACTAATTGAAAAATTAATTGTAACTGGGCAACGCCAGTGATTTCGCGCTAGTATATAATATATATAAAATCAGAATAATTTCAAATGTTTAAATTTAATCCGTTAATCATTTGATAATTCATTTATCGAACAAATGAGCGAGATAGTAGTTTCGTGCTTCGTCTGCACTAAACACAAATTCATTTGATGTATTTCATACGTTGACGTCTGAGTAGGTGAACAATTTCTGTATTAATCTCAAAGCTACTTATCAACTACAACAAAGGGCGTGTAAATGGCGCTGCTTGAAAAAACTCCAAATAAATATGGAAACTAGCACCATCTAATAAGTAGGAACAAGGTCAAAGAGTTGAAGCCCTATTTTGGCGAAACACAATCGTTGGTGAACAGTATTGTGTCATCGTTCTCAATGTCGTTGTAGACTAGATCATGATTGTAATAGAGGATTTTGTTGAGTTGTTGTGTCTAAAGTCTCACTTATAACTATCACACAAACTCTGACTAACCCTGGATGAGATGAAATTGATTTGGTTGCAAAAAATGTCAATGTTCAACACTTTTTCAGCCAACATTTTCAAGTGTCGTACTTTGGTGTCTTCTACACACACTCACAAATTTAAACAAACACAATTTTTGCAAAACGTTTGAACAATCCACTGTAGTAGAGTTCAAAGTTGTAAGTTAACTGTGTGGAGCAAGAGAAAGTACTTGGCACTCGAAGCTTCGACTCAAAAGAGCCATATCGCAAGTTCAAACTATACAAATGACTTCTTAGTGTGGTGTCTTGTTGGGGTTTGCTCTCAGGTTTAATTTGGTACTCTATCAACGCAAAAATTCTAATTCGTCGTTGATAAGCATTACTTTGAATGAGCTTATCAAACTTTTCCTCGCAACCCTCATAACAACATTCAATCTGATGGGTCTCCATGCGATTTTTTATGAACCAAATTTCTGCATTTCTGCGTTCTTTCTCGTCAATCTAGAGGGGTTTATATCGAACAATACGACGACGTGAGTACATCCGACAAGTTCAACTTTTGAAGTCTGGGGAAGAAGGCAATGATCTCACACCACACTTTGTCGAAGTTGTCATCATTCCCACCTTTGTAGTGGACATTAAAGGTGCAACTCAAATTCAAACCACTTTTGTAAAGCAAAGGATTTCCATTCAAACGTAGATCCACTAACGCTTTGAGGCCAGACAGTGGAATAATATCCGACAACTAAGGCTTCAATAACAACAGGATGTTAAAGTGTAAATACTATATTGAAAATATTCTCACACACGTTAAGACATTCTAATGCCGGGAAGTAATTTTCATCCAAATCTTATGCAGTTATATCGCAATACACACAGTAGTTTATACTTTTGGAAATGCAGATAGTTTTAATGCGGTTTTCTCGCAGTATCAAAGTCTTCAAACTAAACCTCAATCAAATCAATTTTTAGTTCAGTTCTTACTTTGGCAATGTGGATAAGGGTTCAATCAATGCCCAGTCATTCAGTCTGTTGCCACTCAAATCAAGCAGCGTAAGCTTATTGTACAGTGTTTCATCACACAATCTAATGTGTCACGTACAGCCATTAAAACACACAGTGAACCATACTTGACGTGTGCTATTTCAGAATGACCCAAAGTCAACTCTTCCACAGCAGTAAAACATTTCAATACTTTTTCAACCTATACTTAAAAATAGAATAAATCACCACAAAGGTTTACATCTTCCCAAGTTAGGCCATTCATTTCACACAAAATCAACGACTTTACGGTGTTATTTTGGTGTGTTGTAGGATTCAGTGTGTTGAAATCCAAAAAATTCTTGCTAAATAAAGCCTTACTTCAACTCGACACTCTGATTTCTACCTCAAATTCAAATAATTCAGCTTTTCACATCCTCCAATAATTGCAAACACCTCGTTGAAATCAGTGAGAAGGTTGTACGCGACATTTAAATGCTCCAACTGAGGCAAAGAATCCGCTAGGATGTTGCCAGTTGTAGCCGAATTGCTACTTACACCAAGCCCATCCATATTGACATATGTTTTCGCAGAAATGTTTCTAAATCTATCGTTTAAACTGAAAACAAACTGAAACCCGTACAGATAATCATCGATTTTCTCCGCCATGCCAACCATCTCTACTGGCACGTACGGTCGAGTGATTCCAGAAGCATTGGGAATACTCATTTCAGCGGGCTCATTGTTGCATTTAGAATAACGGTGTTGGAGGGCCTCTTCGATGCTTCTCTTGAAGATGACTTTTTCCGGCTTGATGAATGATCCATAGCCCGGCTTGCAATCGAAATACACCTTTCCACCATAACTTCCGTTGTGTTTTCCTCTTTTTCTATTGTCCCATTCTACGCCCAAGTAGGTGTCTAATGCATTTGGATTAATCTTTAATTATTAGATTAGCATGTGTTAGTGTGTGTAAACTAGAACACACACACACACACAACAACAACAGGTGGTATCACGATATGTGACTGAATCAGCAGTAAGGTACTTTTCATGCCGTCTACATTCCCCACAAATTTCACTACTCCTCGACAACCATCATAGAAGCAATACTGGTCGAGGAATTCGCCTGGCTGCTGCTGCTCCATTGGATGGAATTAACGCTTGCGCTTGACTCAATTAAAATAACCCTAGCTTCTGTTGTGTTACCGCTACAGCTTAAACTAAAATTGTTTCTTTTTTAATTTTTGCACGCAATAAGTATTTCGAGAGTCAAACAAATATGTCAATTATTCAGATGTAACACGCTTGCGCGTTTTCTATAACTCAATTGAATTCGTTGCAGAAATGGCAGAGTGGTTAGTCAGTTGAACCAGTGCTCTGTGGTCGCGAGTTCGAGTCCAGATCTAACCAAGGAGGTTTGATGTTTGTTCTCATATACCCGAGCCGAAAAAAACTTGCAGAGTTTTTTGTGTTGTCAAAGTTGAGAGTATAGATCTTTGCGCTTAGAAATGCCGAGACATAGCAACGAAGTGAAGCCAAGTGCCTACACATTCACGTCCATTAAGCCAGCTGCTTGACATCGTAGTATGGTTTGAGTGGTAGTCGACAGGAAGAAGAATGTTTAATGGGTTCAAACCTCACACTACCGCATATAAATAAGCTATTTTAATATGATGGGTGCTGTGGTGCCACAACGTTAGTAGAGCAGGTCTAACCAACCGGAACTCGAAAAGCTTCAGAAGTTGCGCCAGAGGTTTCGCTTTGCGAACAAAGAATAAATACCAAAGCAACGAAAACTGCACTCATTTATCATTATTATAAATGAGTTAGTAAATCAAGAAAGTTGAGACTTGTTGCAAAATAGGCGCGAAAAACAACACAGTTGATCAAACTGTAACCACGATACAAAATAAGTAGTTTACTAAAGCAAAAGAATTAAACGTTAAGACACACACACACACACACATGTGACACAGAAGGAAAAGTTCATACTCTAACAAATGCGGAAAATGAATGTAAGTTGTGTGTGTGTGTGTGTGCGAAGATGATGTCGAGGACAGTAAATTCGATGTAGGTAAAGTAGAGAAAACGTCCTAACTAACTGGTAAGTTGTTGAAAGAGTGTGGATTGAAAAGCCTTATGATCACTGATACAATCATACTGTTTATCGGCGTACTTTTTGCGAATACTCTACTCCACGTAATCAATCAGTCAACAGCACTAAGAGCAATTTACCTTCAAATTGGATTGTTCGTTCTGATGGACAAGGTTGGCGATGCTTTTCACGTATTTCAATAGAAATCGGTCAGTATAAGTAGAATAATGACAGACGCATTCATTCTAAGGTGGACACATAAGAGGATGATACCATGAAAAAACCCTTACCCAAATACAGTCTTTCAATAGTTTGCTGGCAAGGTTCAGAGCTGCGGCGGCGAGCACGGAAGGTGGCACGGCAGACATGGTCGAGTTGAGCAACGAAATTTCAAGAAAGTATTTGGCCATCTTATGAGTCCTAGATGTGGCCTACAAATGGTCAATTAATAAAATTGCCAAATAACTAGACAGTAGTGGTGGAGTGGAGCAACTTACTTCAATACTCTTGGAAAACCGTCTCAAATACTGCAGTGGTATCGGTATACCCACAGAGAAATCGAGCGTAGTCAGCAAAACAATTTCCATCTCGATAATCTGTTCTGCGGTGTATGCCTTGTTGGTGATGTACACAAAGTCGGCAATTTCAGGGAAAAACATTTCCTCATACTTGGCCGCAATAAGCATGGACGTGACAGCCAACAACTGCAGTTCGTTGCGACGTATGACCACCTTAGACAAATACAGGTCCATGATTCGCACTGTCAGCTGAAGGGTTTCTGGTAACATGCGGAACCTGTTTTGCACTTGTACCAACCAATCCACCACTATACTACGCATCTTCTCGGTGATGTCACTTTGTATGGACATAAAACTGGACTTGACGTGGTAGGCCTTCTCCAACGTGAACAAATATCTGTACACTTCATTGACATAGTCGGCGTATTGCGTAAAGTCGTCAACGTCATACTGATCGATATTGAATTGTTTTGAGTGGAAATCTCGTGGCACAAACTGCTCCACGGTTTTTGGTTGATATTGCCTTTTTGCTGTGACAGCAGTTTGCACGTTCCTTTGATGAACAATAGCTTGCGATCTATTTGTATTGATGTCATGCAGGATATTGCGTTGTTGATAAGGATTCTTCTTTCCATTGTTGTTGCTACCAATCAATGTTTTTGAACCAACGCCATGATTTCTAGTGTTATGTTGGTGTGTAGTGCTAGTTTTGGATAATCCAACCTTGAAGTTATCTACAAAATTATTTTCCCGTTGTTGTTGTTGCTGCTGTTGGAACATTTTGGATGATACATTCTCATTGTGACTTTTAAATAAATTTGACTAAATAAATAAGCATGAGTCAACACACATTACACGGTTATGAGAGAAATTTATCGTTAATACTAACGCAAATATATCAATGGTGATGGAAGAGATATGTGAGGTGGACAAAAATAACACAATTACCATCTATTAACAACTTTATTCCAAGGTAAAGCGAGTAGGATTGGTAAAACTAAAAAAATCTGGCTTCAAAATGAATACGATCGTCACCAATTTTTCAAATCAAGCGCTCAAACTGTTGGCGGTCTATTTAATAAAAAGGATTGCGCATATATCCTGTTAACCATTAAGTTATTGCTATATTAGCATTGTTTCATGGCGTTACATGAATTTTTAATTACCAACAATATAAACCTATTATTTTCCTTTGTTCTAGGTTAGATACTGCTCGATCGATCGCTAAAAAACCTTGGTTCGCTCGCAAATTTTCCCAAATTCCTCCACAATTTGACTCAATTAATGTGCAATTTTTTAGATGCTATATTACGCATCCTATAACACAATAACCGCTCCCATTTGTTTATTCGCGCTAATCGCCATTTCTAATTTGCTTTAACAATTCAGCCGACTGATGCTAATCGGATTAGTTTTTACGCTCATTTTACAGGCGCTCTACACTGATTTTCACATTGATGTGATGTGATGTTGCAAAGTTACTTTTAAGGTATCCTACTAACTTGAATTCGACTGCACCAACTTGGGTTTTATTGATCTATTGCAATCTGTGACGGGTAGTTATGTATCGTCCGTCATTTAGAGGATTAGTAACTGGGGTATCGCGTGAACGGCATTTGTCGTTAATCTCATCAACCTATTACTTTTAGTCCCTTTTAACAACAGCCAGCTCGGCTAGCTTGATCTTCTTGTATGGTGTCGGGTTTATTCGCCACGCTGATACCCTCTCTTGCCAAAGGCGGCGATCTCTCTATAGTCACCTCAATCTCTGTCGATTGGTTGTTATGAGTTGAATGAATTAACTGTGCTCAATAGCATTGATTTTGTTTTGGAGAGGATTTAGATTAATTATTTTAGTTGTTTTTATTTGATGTTTTGCCACCACTTGTGGAATATTGTAAGTTTGAACAAGTTAGCTTTATGGAATTAGAGCCGTTATGAATGAGGTTGCTTTTTGGCGGGAATGAATTTTAAGATTGAATTGGTTCGAAGTGTGTCGAATTTTGCCGTGTAATTGAAATAAAAGTATTTACTCAGTTACATTGATCCTTCTTATAATTGATGGGCGCTGCAATTTGTTTTCGGGACCATTGGAGTTGTTATCAATGGTTTGTACTTGTTTTAAACACTTGAACCTTTTTAATGCGCCTTGAAGTGACTTCAAGGCTCGTTTACTATCTTATTCATTCTTGTGAATGGCTTAATCATTACCATGGCAATGAATTACGTGTGGCTGCCATCGTGATTAATTACTGAAAGGAGACCTAAAATTATCTTTGTTACAATGGTTATTCATAATCCGCGCAAAAAGTTCTAGATAGGTTGTGATTTGCTAAAATTAGCCCTAAAAGTTACACGCTACAATAATATATGCATTGATAGATGTGCACGCTGAAGAAATACACCATTCAAGATTTGCATAATCGAAAGAATGACGCACCACGCATAAAAACACCAAGTTAATCAATAAAAAAATCCATAATGGATAAATGCTTGGTATAGTCAAGCTCAATGAACTTGGCCTTGGCGTTGAAATTGTTGACCAAAACCTCCAACTTATTTTTGGTTGACGAGGTCACATTGTCCAGCCCGGTTTGGTTGCTTTTATGAACGAGTTTTCTAGGAAACTATTAAATGTACTGATTCGGTTTGAATAAATCACAGATTTTCGGCCAATTCATTGGACACATTTTCCAATGAGGGGGATATATGAAAGCCACCGTCCATGTTGAATTTGAAGTCTACCGATTGTTAACACACAATATAGTACACTATTACTCACTTGACTGGTTGATATTGTTGAGTACAAAAATAACATTATCAAGAGATTTTTTGGGGAAATAATGAAATATGTTGTATACGAACCTTAGCACGCACAATAAAAATATTGGCCAAAAATGAGTTATCAACTTGGCAACTTCGGACCGGTTGGTTTCGAACATTTTTGAGTTGATCAAAAATATTATTTTACTGCGAATCACAACTGTGAGATTGTTTACGAAAAATGCAGCTACTTGAATGATTGGATATTTTTTTGAATATAAGGTAGAGCAATCTTCGAACGTCCAGGTATATCAACAACTTTGATACTGAATGATTGATTAATGTGAAATGACGGCGGGCCTATCATACGGGAGTTTTAAAGAAGAGGATTTGGTGGCAGTTGTTGAATGTGATTCGATAACGCAATGGTTTGGTTCAAGGGATGTACACATTCGCACATTTTTACCGTAGCACATCTTTCGTCAATCAATTAAATAACACATTGCAGTAGGTAATCTTCTACTTTGCTGAAGAAATAGGTCTTGCCTGCATTACTCAATCCAACAATGGCGATTGTAGTTGCGGAGGAACTCTTCTTTCGAATAAGGCAAACTAAATCTGAATCATGGAAGCATTCAAACTGACAGTCTCACATGAAACTATTAGAACTAATATGGTAACTGAAAATGCTACAAAAACTCCATAGTCAAACATAATGCGATGTCTGACGGCGATCGACGAAATTTCGTATTCAATAGTTTTCATGGTTATATTAAGTTATTCTTTAAATTGAGGAAGGTAATAAATTCAAATTTTAAACGATATTTATCGAATATTATGGCTAGCTATATAAACTACAAAACTAATGACTTACTGTGCCAGCTCAATAGTGTTAATTCAGGCGCTCCATAAATTCGGACTTTTATAAGGATTTTAAACCAATGATCTTATCTCATAGCAACTTATAGAGATGTCCACATGACAAACATTTATGCATGTATTAATTTGAATCGAGAATGCACTGCCAAAATTTAAAATCAAGCCAACAAAGAAATTTGATTTAGAGTTCAAAAGTGATTTTTACGACCAAAGCTACTTGAGAGTTGAATGTAGTTACTTGTATATATGGGCAAGCAATGGTATAAGTCCAGTAATGGCTGGGACTGAGAATAATTTTTGTCGTGCAACCCACTTGAATTATAAAAACCTTATATCAATTAACCGCATTATCGTAGGACTGTTAATATACGCAGTGTCAACTAAGTAGGACTTTGTTTTAAATGGCTAGTTAGAAAGCAGGTTTTCTCAATAGAATAAATATGAATTGAATTAAGAAAACAAATAGTTGCCTCACAATGCATCCAATTGCTTCAAGTAACACCTCACTTACAGCCAATCGATTTGCAACAGCTGTTGGTAATGGTGCAAGTTTTAGATGACGAGGTATTTGCCACCCATACTTTAACATAGTGCTGTCACTCACAATAAAAGCTCAAGCATAACACACTGCATTAGGGGTTGAAAAGGTTGCTCAACAAAAAAAAGAGCCAAAGCGATATTATTATAGTAGACTTTTTTGCAGCATGGTGTGGTCCTTGTGCCAAAATGGGGCCCGTTTTTGAGGTATTTTTCATCACAGAACAAGTGCCAATTACTATTTATGCGCTTGAAGAATTTAGCGACTCAGTTCACTCACATCGAGTTTTACAAGTGTGACGTGGACATCGCAGAGGTATATTCTTGCTTTCACCAGTTGTTGGTCATCATTGAAAAATCTCTCTTTTAGGAGTCGGCAGAAGAATACGGAATAACAGCGCTACCTACTTTTGTGGCGTTCAAAGGTGGGCGAGTTGACGAACAGTTCATGGGATCTCAAGCAGACAAACTAGAGACTTTTGTCAAAAAATACAAATTATAATTGGTTCTGTTTGAACGAAGGAAATATTTTTGTCGATTGTCCGTTATACTTTGCATCTATGGCAAAATAGTAAAACTTCTACGTATGATTTAGGTGTGTGAAAGCGGTCTTAAATTTAAAAATAATCAATCAATTTAAATGAAATGCGTGAAGTTAGTTGATCAGAACCTCGCGCACAAAGCTAATGCGTAATTCAAACGCCTAAAGCGCGAACGCATGCGCAACAGCAAATGTCACCACTGAGAGACATTGAATTGCTAACCACCCCTTACATTGGCGACAAATTTCTAAATCGTTCGAATGGAACAGTGGACATTGAATTTATTTGTACATTTGAGTGATAGACTGATCAGTGATTTGGGGCAGCTTCGGCACCCTCTCGGGATTCACCACCTCGCCTCATGTGCGCGCACGAGATTTAGTGATTGGAAAGATGCCCCAGGTTTTGAAAAGTGAAGTAAATGCCTTACGTCATTTGCATCTGATCCATATATAAATTGCAATTGTCACAGGAATTGAAAGCAGCTGTCGAAAAATCGGCAAACACAGGTAGTGTCGTCATGGTTGATTTTTTCGCTACTTGGTGCGGTCCATGCAAAAGAATCGCTCCATTCTTCGAGGTATCCGATTCCCAATGACTGAATACTTATTGTAAAATCAACAATTTTCCGTAGAGCTTGTCAGCTCAATTTTCCAACGTTGAGTTTTACAAAGTTGATGTGGACCACGCAGAAGTAATATACTTTTGTGGTTGCTCTTGAAGTAGTAATGTAACTTAAGGAAGCTGCTGCGGAATATGAAATAGAAGCTCTTCCAACCTTCGTGCTGATCAAAGGAGGAAAAATCGTTGAGAAGTACGTTGGTGCGGAAACCAACAATCTGACTACTCTTCTTAGCAAACACTCGGTATAGATCTGTGAGTGATGAGTTACTTTGAAGTTTCAATATAAGATCACGTTTGACGTTATTGAAAACTGTGTGTTTTTGCGCGCTTAAAATTTCTAAAGGCTATCACTGAATTTATTACATCTGAGACAATAATTGATCATGGGTGCGGTATTGAATGTGGAGTCACTTGACAAAGTTCTTCTTGTCAACGCTAGCAATTTAATAATTATTGAATAGAATTCCACATTGAACGGCTGAATGTAGAGTACAATAAAAATATTGAGCAGAACTTTAAACAACGCTAATAAATCGCTAAACCCCAGTGTCAACAATACGGCATAGTTCGCGTACACTCGTGTCACCCTAAACAAACTCATGCAGTCGGTAGATAGTGAAACTTCCACTATTGAACAACTCGAGAATAAACTCTCTCAAGTGAGAGACGACATAAAGAGTGTTGATAAAGACCTAAAGAGTGCCACGGGTGTCGAATATGGAAAGTGGCCGTAACACCTTCAATATGCGATATGTGGGTTTTAAGTTGTTATTTTTTAGCAATAATTTCAGAAAAAGAAAAATGGGCCAACCTTCATCAAACGATAAAGATTTTGATTCAACACGAGGGTAATTTCAATTAGTTTGCAGTCGACTGGAGAATTAAATTAGACGATCCGCCACCAAACACAGCTTTTCTAAAACAAGGCCAAACGAATTTGCGAATTTTGAAGTTAAGCCAAGAATCGCTTCCAAACTTACCACTGTAAAGCACCTCGATGTTGAAGCTCCAGGTGACGACGATCTCGACATTGAAGAAAATTCCAAGTCGCACGAGCAATTTGATGCAGAAGATACCAATGACGACTCCACACGTTACCACAAGAAACCTGAGTTGTCTGAGAGTGAAATCAAAAGAGGCTCCAGGATGTTCGGTCTCATGATGAAGACATTTGCCGATTTCAAGAAGGATTCAGAAAGGTCCAATGATGAGGTACACTTCAGTGTTCGAATACACGCTTTGACACATGTATAGATGAAGAAACGCGACGAAATTCTACTGAAAGTGACCGAGCAAGAAAAACAAGCGGATCTCTCGGCTAAAGAAGAGCGCGCCAAATTGTTGCGTCTTCGCAATGCGAAACAACGAGAAATGATCAACATCAAAAAAGCTATTAGGTATAGAGAGCTCGAACAGATCTCAAAGGAAGAATTCGGGTTGCAAAGCAAGTTTATCAAAACCAAAACTTCGCCTTCTCTATTCTTTCGTCCCTACACCATGAACGACTCTCTTAAGGCTGCTCACGAAGAGTCCAACGAGGAACTCAAAAGTAGGCAAGTGTTTCGTGTGAATTTGTTATTCTGGGTTGTAGGAGTTTTGGATGATAAAATCGCCCACTTTCATCTCTCCATTAACGTCATTGAAAACAACACTCAAAACAGTTTTAATGATAATGTCGACGAAGTGGATAAATCAATGGAACAGGGAAATGAGCATGCCAATGATTTGCTCGTGGACGACAACTTGGTTGAAGATGACGTGTTGGGCACAGACAACGACGACTAATGTTTATCAATATTTCCCATTGCTGTGTGCGTCTGACTCTCGCTGTCATACAAGAGATATTGTTTATAGTGTTGAGTGTGTTTTATACATTTCAATGTTTGTGTATTTAAAGCCTTTCGTTCTCGGTGTTCATCGCAGTCTACAAAGAAAACATTAAAACGCTTTCGGGGTTTAAATTTCTTTTTCCAAAGGTTATTACTATGTACTCTAGGCACTGTCTAATTCCATTGCTTATTGAGTAGACATATTTAATTAAAGGAAGTGGCTATTGGCACGGTAAAATTTAATCCTGGTCCCCCAGTTTTACCTATATTTCATTATTTGTGGCCCT
>JAOPJI010064127.1:0-23005 GCA_027122695.1 Merluccius productus
CATAATCAACAAATGTAATGTTTGACATTAAGCTTCTGGAGATAATTCTCTAATTGACACCATCTAATCTTGGTATAAGCCCACGCTAAAATACTAAATTCGTTATATCTTCCCCCGTTTAAGTAAAAAAAAATGTAAAGTACTAATATTTTCAAATTATCAACATATCCTTACAGTACTATCAACAAATGTTTTACAACTCTGTTATTTAAGGAAAAAAGTTTTCTCGCATATGCGTACTAACGAACACAGACAGACATACGGACACTACTCTTTTATACATATAGTAGATGATAATTAAAAACAAACAAACTTTATCCTATAAATAGAAATTTTGAGAAAGATTCAATCTTGGCGGTCTTTGTTGTGCCGCCGACTTTGACAAGAGCCGCGGAATATGTGCCAACGCGACCTTGCACGTGTACATAAGAGTCTGTAGGTGTCTTTGTTTTATAATAAGCACGCAATCCTAGTAATGCCTTGCATTTCAAAGTCAAAATTAATATGCTACTTCCACATAACATATATCGTCAAACTCAACAATATTTATTTTTTTTATTTTTTGTTAATGTGATGGTAAATAATGAAGAAATTATCACCCCAAATGGGTGTTTGAAAATGTATCTACTATATATATAAAGGAGGAGTGTCCATATGTCTGTGTGTCAACAAATACGCATGTGCGAGAAAAATTATTTCCTTATATACAAGAGTAATGAAACATTTTCTGATACTAATATAAACTTTAGTTTGTAATTTGTACATCTGTAGACTTTACAATACATTCAAAGTTAACCTGATGGAGATATACCAAATTATATGTTTATGCGTGGGCGTAAATATGGATTAGGTGTTGACAAAATAAAGATTATCTACATAAATATTATATCCAATGTTTAATTGCTCATTCTATGACGTGGTCTAAGCGAAGTTGTGTTATTTGTTAAATATATATTTAACTGCAGTTTTTTATTTGATAATTCATCCGATATGAAGCTAACTTAGGAACAACCTCGAATATCAAAAACTCACTGAAACTATGCGTACCATTATATTTGTCCTATAACGAACAAAACTCAGGTAAAATCACAGCAAAGTAAAACTGATGACATAGATGTTTGTAAAATTGTGATTTATAAAAAAGGTTCAATAAAAATGATCGTTAATAGATTAGTATTTTATGTTTCGATAGTTCATTTATGGTGTTTTTCATCATTTCAATGTTTTGATGTTTTATAGATGTTAGAAATAAAAAGCACCAAAAATATCTATCTTTTAATTTTTTTGTCAAATACTTATACACCATTTAATCAAAAATTTATACAAGTAATAACTTTAAAAATTTGTCAAATACATTTTTAAGAGAAAACCTCAAATATTTTCTAATATACAGAATCAAAAAATTTATAAAAAAATTATAAACTAAAAAAAGTTATTATGTTACTATTTAATAGAATTGTAAGAAAGTTTATTTATTTTTCACATAGTAATGCGTCAAGTTTGAAAATCAAGAAGATTGGTCGTCTAATTCTCTTATGATATTAACTCAATAAAGTCTGCTTTAATAAATTTTACTGAAAATTGATTTATAGTTTTTCAAAATAAATAGAATTCAGTAGATTTGGTTCAATAAACATCAACACAAAAAATAGTATATATGCGCGCACAACATTGTAAGTGAAATACCGCATAAAATTTGTTATGTGTGAAAAGACGTCTATTTAGAAAAAATAAACGTAATAAACGAATTCCATCCAATACTAGTTACATTTAATATGATTTATATGTTTTTTGATTATGCGCACGCATTTATGGACTCAAGACAGCGCTCCTCAATTTAATTTTAAGGTTTAACTTATGATTAAAATCCGCTTATTGGTGGAATCAATTCCTGATCAAATTAACATTAAACTATATTGTATAGCTGATAATATATTCCATCCAAAATGTTGTTTATGCTGTAAAGTAACGGTGAGAAAACTACAAATGAAATGAGGCCATACAAAAAAACAATCGCCGTAGGCAACGGGACAGAAAGCCAAGGCGAAGCTGGGCATTCGCGCTAGTTATTTAATATATTATTTAAAAGTATTTGTAATCCTTCATGGCATATTTCCTATGGTGTGTAAGCAGATACCTTAGCTCGGCACACGAACCTTTTTTCGAGTCACTACGGAGAGAGTTCATTTATAGGTTAAAAAATTTATTACTTAGTGACGTGATAAATTTTTGTATATTTTGAAAAATACAGCACCTAAGCTGAAAATAATACCTTTAAACTTTCATAGTCGCATGGCCAATTTAGACCAGGTTTGATTTCGGGTAAACACGGTACATCGGAACACACGAGAAGCGGCACAATGTAGTTCATTACATCCTCGTCATGACACAGATTAATTGTGATACTTTTCATTTTACTGATTATATTTTCTGAAATACTTAAATTTAACTATTTTTCATATGTTTTGGAACAACAATCTCAATAAGATTCAATTGCAAAGAGAGTTGTTAATGTTTCACAGTTGGCGCTTGCGCATAACATTACTAATTATTAGGGTTAAATGTTATTTTTAGACAACGATGCTTTTAATTTCAAAATATCAAGTTTAAATTAATAAATTCGTTAACTAAACATCATATTTTATAGCAATTGTATTTAAAAAGAAGTTTACCGATAATAAAATTTTTATATTACTTTTGATTTATTTTTGTTACATCTAAAATAATAAAACATATAAATCAACCCCTAACAAAATTATATTACCGGCCTAGTTGAAAATAAAAGTTTACAAAAGCAACAATAAAAACATGTAGTAGTAATGTATTTTAAAGTGTTATCGTGAAATTAACACAAATCTATATTTTTCATTTTTATATGTGATGTATCACATTGATTAGTTTTTAACAGTTATGATAATTTTTTTCATAAGATTATATTCGGTATACAAGCATTTGATTTTATTTAAACAAATAATTTAACTTTGATGTTTATTTTGTGTGTACTATTTTTAGTTTTACTCTTTCGTTGTTATTCAAAAATGGGTATAAAAAAATTATAAACTAAAATTATTGTTTTTAATCCAATTTTAAAGTTGGTTATAGCAATAAAATGTATTTATAAAGATGTATACGGTTATTTGTTAAATAATCAGCATAAAACGCATGCGCACCTCTTTTTCACATAGCATAACTGTGCACCATACTTTTCACATTAACCAAGTGTCGAAATGAATCTATAAGATATAAATAACTATGAAACATAAAGTGCGCTTATAAATTATAAGCAATTGCTGGAGTAAACTGGTGGTATCCTTTGAAACACAGCATAATTACATTGATAAATATTATGCTTCTTTAATTCCATAACAAAAACGTATGTAAACAATTTTAAAGGACAAAAGATTTCCAAAACAACATGTTTAATTAGATAAAGGCAAAATCATTTGATACACGAATAAAGCCGAAAAATTATAGGAAACGATCGGTAAAAACGATTTTGTTACTAAATTCTTTTTTAATTCTTTCACATACTATTATGAAATAGTGCAAAAAGTACTTTCACATAATTTGGTACGAACAAAGTTGCAGATAAATAATTATATTTTCTTTAAATGACGGATTACTAAATAATTCGGTTCGTGTTATAATGCGGCTGCGGCGTAAAAAATCGCCGCTTTCGTATATAAGATGTAGGCATTCGGATTTAGTCAGTAAAGTCAAATATGAGTGGAAGAGGTAAAGGTGCAGGAAAAGCTAAAGGAAAGCCTAAGAGCAGATCGAGCAAAGCTGGACTTCAATTTCCAGTCGGTCGTCTCCACAGACGTTTGAAGAAAGGTAACTACGCCGAGAGAGTTGGTTGCTCCGCTCCAGTTTACTTGGCAGCTGTTTTGGAATACCTTGCTGCTGAAGTCTTGGAATTGGCTGGTAACGCTGCCAGAGACAACAAAAAGTCTAGAATCATCCCCAGACATCTTCAATTGGCCATCAGAAATGACGAAGAGTTGAGCAAACTTCTCTCCGGAGTCACCATTGCTCAAGGTGGTGTTATTCCAAACATCCAGTCAGCACTTCTTCCAAGAAAGACTGATTCCCATGCCAAGGACTCGCAAGAGATCTAATTGACATTTTTTTTGTAAATTTCTATTTTTGCCGAATCTCAAATCTTCTTGTTTTTTTGTTGCTTGCTTTGATTTATTCTTTCGTTGTTTTATTCTCTGCTTGTTTTAAACACTTGGCGCAATCGTTAGTTATTTATTATTTCATAATTTGTTTTCTCTGGTAATTAATTTAAACCTGCTGTTGAGTGTATTGCAGTGGACTTTGTTTTTGCCGCCTCAATAGCACGTGTAAAATTTTTATATGTAAGTCGTAGTGCGTGTATGTGACGCCATTTTCTTTTTTTGCTCAATTGTATAAAAAATTGTTGCAAATATTTGGGATGAATGCACTCTGGCCAACAGGTTGCTCTTGAAGCGTTGGATCGATCTCTTAGAGACTTACCGGAAATACTGTTTTATTTATTGGAATTACGCCGTTGTAGTTTGGAGACTTTCGTCAGCCACTCCCTGTGGTTCCAAGAGCAGACCAAATAAAATATTGTTTAAAACAGTCCTATGTATGGTCAAAGGTTTTCGTATTGAAACTCTCCACCAACATGAGAGTTTACTTAACCAGAGATCCGGGGAATTTTCGCAAACTATTTGAAAATTGGAGAAGGTCGAATAACTGTAAATCCTTGAACACAGCATTGTCGTCTATTGCAAACTTGGTCTCAAGCTTAGATGAGTTAAAATCCAATTTTTTTCACAATGTCGCTGTTAATTTTGTTGTACCTGAGTGGTTTTGTGAAAGAGCCATTCTCGCTTCAAGGAACAACCACGTCATTTGAATAAATGGTACAATTTCTTCCAGACGAATAAATAATTTACTGCTCAATTGATACTGCTATGGATCAAGGTGACACTGTCAACTATCCTATGGAATTTCTGAACAGTATGAAATTATCTGGCATGTCATCGCATCGATAGTTTCCATTACCATTTTAATGCAGGTTACTTTTTCTTTAGGTAGTTAAAAACCCCACTCTGTATGGTAGCTCACTTGGTGATTTCCCATTTTCACGTACTGTTCATTATTATTGTAGTTTATATAACTTTTTTCTTATAGAATATCAATAAATCGTTCAATTTGGGCCCTTAAAGGCTTTTTGTACATAACTTTTTATTGTAATAAATTCTCTCCCTTAAATCAATTATCTAAAATTGCATCAACTTATAGATTTACTAAATACTTATCCTTCGTCCTACTGGTCGACGCTCTCTTAGTTACTGGATCATCACTACTTCATAAGACACGTGTTAGTCATTTTAAATATCATAATTTTCATGAATAACCGATATTTACTTTCAATTGATTTCGTTTCCTTGGGATTTAGTTATTTTTACGATTTTTCATCGCTACTTTTTCACAATTACTCTTTCTGTGCATAAAAATACTGTTCATCAAGTCATAACAACCTCAGAAATGCGGAGCTATTCGCGTGTACTGTGTAATTTTGAGAGGTTTCAATAAAGAGCACACATATCTTTTGCCTACATAAAGGACAATAAGGGACAAGGAAGCCAAGGTGAAGCTGGGCTTTTGTGGTAGTATAAAAATAAGGTTGTTTTTAGTACCAGCAAAAAGAAATATATCGTACAATTTTCATAAATAAATATTTTTAAAATTTTTTACACTAAGAACAATTTTTGTTGGTTTCGGAACACGTTGAAATTAAAAAACTATAATAGAGCTTCTTCAAAGGAAAAAAAATGTTTTTATTGTCGAAATGATGCAAAATTATTTCGTGGCCAGATTTTATATTGCGGCTCCAACATGGAAAAAAATGTTAATCCCTAAAAAATGGCTCTTCTGGTTATAAGTGTTGCCGACCACTGTTTTATAACAATAGATTTTAATCCAATAAAATTAAAGATTTTAAAAATTAGTGCTGTAATTGGGGTTCAAATATTTTGATTCATTTTTCAGATACTTAAATTATTATTTACCCATTATTTATAGTTAACGTGATTTCCTTGGAATAAGTTGAGTGACGTGAATAATTCCTTGCGCCAACTTAATAAACAAATCAACAACATTAGTATTTAGTATGAAAGAAAAATACAACACCAACCATAGTTTAGCTTAATATCAAAACGTTGGATTACGTATAAAAATGAACCACACGCTAAAGATCATATCTCAAACAAATTAGAATTTCAACAGACTTTTGTTTTGTGTGAAACATGAACTATCTATGATACATACATTTGCCGCAAAAATTTAGTGTTATAAATAAATACACTGATATCCCTTTGAATTTATGTGTATTTAAGAGGGTAATCTTTGTTGTGCTCCATTTTTTAATTTATTTAATGCTAACGCAGTAATTATTCTAAATTACAACTGATAACGTATGTTGTTAACCACATCACATATTAAAATATCAGATAGCACTGTTAACAGTCATTAAAATTCGGCGCAATCTCAAAGTTGTTAAGGTTCAAAAACATCACACACGTGTCAACAACCAACTGAAGTTGAGCGCAGCGTGACCGTCCAGATAGTGATCCCGTTATGTGTGCCGCTGATGAGAACGACAGCGAACTAGTTGGCTATCTTAAGAAATTCCGTTTCGAAAAAATTCTTTCCAACGACATACTAACGAAAAAAGCAGTCATTTTGGGTATACTTAACTATAGTTGTTTTATTTATCCACCACAAGGTAATGTTACTAAAACGTCTGGAAAAGAAGAAAAGGCCATAGTGGTCATCGAGAAGACAGTGTTTTGTGAGAGTTGGTTGGCCCAGTTGTTGGATGGATTGAAGTGTATGCAAACCGAGTTTGTCAATGATATCTATCATAACTTTACTGCCGAATTCGATTGCGGCAATCAAATGAAAGGTGTATCAATTTATCCAGTCGACGAGAATGTTATTAAAAAATACTCCCCTACCACAATAAAGTTTTACACTGAAGCTTATTCCACTTATGAGACGATTCTAATGCCATATCTACTGGAAAAAATGTTACCTCGAAATAAAGTTATTTTAATTTCCGTCTAGAATTACTTTAACAGCTATTAAGTGGATTGATAATATATTCGAGGGGAAGTCTGAAGCGGAAAGGATATCTTATCGCTACGAGTGTGACAATGAAGGTTTTTTGATACTAGCTGACATGAAGTGGGACGGGAAAACCGTTGAAAACGTCTATCTTCAGGCGATTGTTCAAGACGTTAATTTGTTGTGCCTGAGACATCTCAATCAACGTCACATTGGATTATTGAAAAGGATAAAAGAGGCGGCATATGTAAATTGATTATCTTAGTTTAATATATTGTGAAATTAATTACCTACAAAATACACCGAATAAATTGATGTATTTATTGCTAGGAGGTCATGTTAACCAAATACGGAATCGAAAAAAATATGGTCAGACTAGTTGTTCACTATCACCCGAGTTTCTGGCGATTTCATGTGCACATTACCTCAGCAAACAAAGGGTCGACCGTATTCAACTCATCCAGAAACCAACTTCTCGATCAAGTGATCGCCAATATCGAAGCTATCCCTGACTACTATCAAAGAGTGTCTTTAGTTTGTCCACTATTTGAGGGAAGCGAAATACACAAGTTATACACACTCGAATAGTCCACTATTATCGTGAGTAAATGGAAACTAGGTTACATTCTAATTTTCTTGAATTTTTGTTTTATTGACGCGCCAATTACCTTATGCTCCGGGAGTCCGTCCGTTTAATGATTAAAATTAAAATTATTTATTTTAATTTGACCTAATTGAAAAATATTCATAGTTTATTGTTCGAAAATTTAGCATAATTTTTCCTCCCAGGTACTACTACTGTTTCATAATAAAATTTACGCCACACAGCTTACTAAAAATGTTACATCAAATAGTTATAATAGCAGGAGAATTTAAAAGACACAGTAGGTCCTGGGCACTCAACCACGCGAACGGACTATTTCTTGCGCGCGGTGCGTTGTAAAGGGCGGTCGAGTTGTATATGTAATGCACATGCGCATAAAAAATTAAACGTATTTCACCGTTGGATTTATTTACTGTATATCAACTAAAAACAACGTATTGATTTAACACTGTAGGACAGCGTTACACCTATCAATATTGGTGTTTGCGCTATTATCAATTTATGCCATGTGGAGTGATTCGGGTTGAAAAAACAGAATTCATAATAAAAAATCACTTATTCTGTGATATCTCCTATCTTTCAACATTTACAATTATTTATATATGATAATGTGTATATTTATGACAACCATAATAAAAAAATTTAGATTAACTAAAACTGTGGATTCAAGTTATGAAAAATAAAACTTTGAAGATTCGCTAAAAGTTAAATTCGTTAAAAAAAATGATATAACCTATATATTTTTTATTAATAATAATAAATTAATTTTTTTCTGGAGTAAATATGTGTACTAAAGTGATTTATATACAGAATAATTCTAATCTAAATTTTTGTTGTTGTTATTTGTAGATATTTTTGTATTTTATTAAACGTGGTCTTACCGAAAACGTGTAAAAAATATTTATGAACTAAAAATTTATGTATCAGGTAATATTTGACAATTAGTTCACTAGATGCTGTTTTACATTGTCAGAAAATCGAAATGTTTTGAAGAACAAACACAATGCGCAAGCGCAACTTGAATTGAATAGCGTGATTGGTCGGTACTTTCAATTTTGCAGTGACAAACTATGCTCACAACTTAAGTACGAACAGAAACTGATCCTTTGAAAATGTTGACAAAAAAGCGTGCAATGATATTCCCATTTTATGGAGATCACACTAAGCGTTGAAGATATCAACCGTGGAGTGAGAATTACCTTCTTCACACATTATGCTTGTCTCAAATATAATTTGTACGAGAAACAGTTGAGGAACGAACATTTTTAGTTTCATTGAGCGCGCACTAACCATGTCTGCGCATTTTTTTAAAACAGACACTCGCGCACGTTTACAGTATGATTTTAGTCGAAAATTCGAGCGTGTAGTTTTTTATTAGGTACAGGTGGTAGGTGTTATTGTAGCATAATTGATAGCAATACACGCTCACAACATCCTCGTTAAAATGTGGCTGTCCACTACACTTTAGTTTCAAATTTTGGCTTTGATTTGTAATGCCACCTTTCGATAGTTAAAACGATAATAGTTGTTATGGTCGACGAAATCAATCCATGAATCTAATGGAAGTGGGACTGAGTCGTTCCACGGATGAAAAATTACTTGCTTTTAAAATTATTTGCACTTTAAAGATGAAGTGAAAAGTTAATGTTCAGTTTTTGCATAATTTTTAGATAATTAAATATTAGAATTGTTCACGTACACATGTAGAACATGATGTGCGTTGGTATATTGAGTAGAAGTGGTGTTAATGATAAATTGATCCCTGCACCCCAGTAACAAATTGTTAAAACAACTAGGTCTCTAGGATAAAAATATACGGGCGCGATTTTGCATACTACTCATAATTAAATTTGAGCGCTTCGATGACCACAGTAGTCTTGATAATGTTGTATAAAAAGTAAAACCAGAGCCCCAAAAGTACAACTCAAAGCATCTCTATGTTCCTAACACAATTGACAACGCTTGAATAAATATCGTTAGGATGGATCAGTGGATCGATGGTTTTTAGTTGCGTGATGAACTTTTCGAGTTTGTCCTTGTTGTTCTTGAAATCTAAACGAAAGGAGTTTTAGAGCCGTATTAACAAATGAGGATAACCAAATATCGTCTAAATTAATAATGCAATAAACGAATTACAGTTATTTTCGAGGTTGTTTAAAGCAATCGATGCAACATCAGTGACATCTTTAGGGAAGTTGGTGAGCGAAGCCACATGTAACCCAAAACTTCTGTCACTGGGGCCGTTTTCAACCTTGTAGAGCATGGTTAGAGTTTGACATTGGTCGTTGAAGGCAGCCGTCAAATGCATATTTTTGACTTGAGGGTATTTATGCTCAATTTCAGTTAATTCGGTGAAATGGGTTGCAAACAGCGTGAAACAGCCTTTAAGTTGGGTGATAATGTGCTCAGAGATGGCCCACGATAGACCAAATCCATCGAAAGTGGAAGTTCCACGTCCCAACTCGTCAATCATAATCAAGCTTTTTTCCGTGGCATTCTAATGAGGTAGCAGTTAAGAAAGCTTTTAGCAAATTGCACAAAAACCTTGACAATGTGGGAGACGTCGGTGATCTCGGCCATAAAAGTGGACATTCCCCTCATGAGAAAATCGTTGGAGCCTATTCTCGTGAATATCTTGTCAACAATGGAGATTTCAGCATAATCGCACGGGACAAAGCAACCAATTTGGGCCATGAGAACACACAACCCAATCTAAAACTTCGATTAGAAGAAAATAAATAGATAAAAGCACCTGCCGAATGTAGGTTGATTTTCCACCCATATTAGGCCCAGTGATGACAACAAATTCACTCTCGTCTATATCAATAGGGGCAAATTAAATAAAGACAGACGACATTTCAATACGTTGAACTAGCTCAACATCGTTAGGTATGAATGAACCAACTGACGACGCCATGTCCAAATCACAAATCCATTCGAGGCAAGGGTGTCTCGACTGTTTGAGGATGATCTTTCGATTTTGGTTTCGGCCATCTTGATCGTCCAATAAAATTGGCCTCACATAGCTGTGGGGGGTGTTGTTGATGAGAGTGGCCAAGGAAACTACCACATCCAAAAGAGCCACCGTATTTCCCAGCGAATTGATCAGACTTCCATAACTTGCGGCGATTTCGATGAGGTCCTTGATGTAGCTGGCTTGGATTTGGTTGTATTGGTCATCAAGGTCGACGTATTTTTTGCTCAATTTTCCGATGCGATAATCCACAAATCTCACACTGTCTTTGAGAGTTTCAATGATGGTGAAGTTGGGGTTGTTGGTGACAACTTTGGCATCTTTGATGGTGACTCTGTAGAAGTGGCCTCGATGGTTGGCGAACTCTTGTTTCAGTGACTTGTTGGGTTCGAGGTCCAGTTGGTCGGCCACCTTGAATCAAATTATCATGTTATTATGGATGTAAATTTTAGTTCAAACAACTTGAAAAAATATCAAAGTGTACTTTAAAAAGGTTTTTCTCCATTTTTGAATTGAGATCGGCGATTTTCGAAGCCAACTCACTAAGAGCACAGTCCACATTTGGTTTTATGCGATACTCATTCGACGAAGGCACACTGACGTCCATGCACACCACATCTTCGATCATTTGAATGTATTTTTCGAACGACTTGTACGTTTCCTGTAACGACAAAAGTTAATGCGTGGTCACTTGAAAAATTTATATTTATTAAAAACTAGCGCGAAATCACTGGCGTTGCCCAGTTACAATTAAATTAATTTTCAATTAGTCGGTTGATTTTGAAAATGAAAGCAGAAACTTATTCAACAGCTCATAAATATATTCAAAACGTTTCAAAACTTCAGCTATTAAAACCTGAAAAACATAATACACAACGAACAATTCATTAAAACAGTTTAAATATAGAAATTAAGTTAAAACGCATAATTCAGTTGGAAAATAATGGAATTTTAGGGAAAGAATCATGAAAAATAAGGTTAATCTCCAATTTAATCCAAATCCCGAGTTTAAATGCTTCATATCTATAAAACTATAAGAGCTATAAAATTTTTAAATAGCTCATTAAGTACGTTGTTAAGAGTTCTTTGTATGCATATAATTTACACACACTATAAGCGCTCAAATATTGAGAACAGCGTTTGCACATGCGTACTGGTGTGTACAGACAGACACACGGACACTACTCCTTTATATATATAGTAGATTATTTTTATTAGTAGTAGTATTTGTGATTATGTCAAACTATACCTTGCTAAAGTTTTTTTATCTTAATCACTAAATCACCAATTGTTATGGATATTTGTCGACATCCTCTTTTAGTTTTAAATCCGGCTTGATATAGTTTAATAGTGTCACTTGAAGGAAGGCTTGTGTTAGATTTTACAAGCCGTCAATAATGAATGCGTTTTCGGGACACCATACAGTTAATACGGAGCGCAAGATACTTTGATAGAGACAGATACAATATGAAATAATATAAGGATTGGTCAAGTCGACAAAAAGCTCGTTTTGTTCTTCCGAACGGTGGAGACTATTTTTTGTAGTGTACACTCGAACTTGGGCGTACACTCCCCTTGTTGCCGTAAATAAGAAAGGTACACATTGTAGAACAACCACATCACAGTGAGAGGACCAAGTCCACCCGGCGAAGGGGAAATCCACCAGGCTTTCTGCAAGACAGCATCATCATCCACGCACACGGACGACTTCAGCGAGCATTCGGTCTCATCAAAGGCCCCACCATCAACAACACCGCAGTTGACCTTCATAAACTCTGACGTAATGTGGTTAGGTATACCACTAGCGCCGATGATAATGTCACATGTGGAACAAAGTTGATGGATATTGGGCGTGTTTTGGTCCATGGCGATAACTTGATTGTTCAGTTTTTCGAGAACAGTAGAACAAGGCCTGTGATTAATCGCGTTGAAAGTGAATTCACATCAAACCAATAAAAATTACCGCCCTAACGTAGGCCCTTGTCCTACAACTCCGATTTTGTTTCCACTCAACTCGTGATGGATACCAACCAATGATATGACACCATAGACCGTGGGAGGGATAAAAACCGAATCAAAATATCCACCCAATAGGCGTTGCTTGTTCCAAGCTCCTAACGCATCGACGTCTTTTTTAGGGTCAACAACGTCAAGTATTTCGGTTGAACAACTAAGACGAGATGCTAGCGGCAGTTGAACAATAATAGAAGACACGTCAGGGTTTTTATTGGCCGTGTGTACACTCTCAAGAATATCAACTTCACCAGGAAACTCATCTATCCTTCGAACACTAACGTCAATATTCCATTTTTTGGCAAAGTCCAATTTTCGGTCGACATATATTTTGCTTGATTCCAGCTCGTTAAGACGGTAGATGACCAAATGCGGATTTCGATTTGAAATCTGACACACAGAGGCAACCTTGGATCTAAGTTCCACCAACACATTGTTGGCTATACACTGGGCTAGACTTTTACCATTGACGATAACAACCATCGAAGGATTTTACAGTAGCAACTAGCGTAGAGAGGAGTTGCGCTGCGTCGACAGCTGTCGGAGAATAGCCTAAATTTAAAGAATCTTTGTGGCAGTATGTTAATCCGTCCTACTTTAACCCTCCAAGGTCCCAAAAACTACCTACATTCAAGGTAGTTTTTGGGATGAAACACACCACGGTCGTTAGAGGGTTAAACAGACACAATATCACGCACAGTAGCAGTCGGATATTGCTCAGCGGTGTTTTCCTCAGCAAAAAGTGACAAACTGCTCCAATCTTTGACATAAATCAACAATAAATACACTACAGAATCTATTTGTCGTTGAGCATGTGTTCGCTGTGCGAGACATTGAGGCCACCGAACTCGAGCAATTGCCGGTCGACGTTGTCCTTCCAAAGAACATTGGTGCTAATCTAGAGATGGGTTAGCAGTGAATTGTTTCGAACCCTTTGAATCCCAATGTTGTCATATGGTAGCCTTTGATTAGTTGTCGTTTAAAACGTAGTTTCTTACGGTTAAGTTGAAATGTACGATGTTACAATAAAGCAATAGCAGATTTAAATGGAGGTATAACAACAATTCCAATTAAATAAAAATTTTTATTTAAATATCTATTGGCGCAAGCGCAAAGAGCTATGGATTTGCTGTGCATTCAAATTTCTGGAAATACGAAGGTCAAACTATAAAATGCAAAAGAGTATCAGTTGAATAAAAGTAAAAAGGATATTTTATGGCAAAACTACGAAAAAATTGGACTCAAAACAATTTTTACTCGAACTTAACAAAAATGAACTATTTAAAGATATTTGAATTATTTTTCTGCTGTTGAAAATATTTTCGTTGAAATTTTGCGTAGTTAACAATATATACATGCATATAAAATTGTAAAATTTGCATGCATATAATGTTATTCATTCGGTCGGTATTTCTCTTTTGTTTATTATTTTTTAAATGATAAAATGATCAACCTAACAATTTCACAATTAACTACTACTATGTTTCAATTTGAGCAGAGTAAACAATACTTGATTAAATTTGTGGTATAAAATATACCATGCTACATTTTGCTAAACTGTGTTCTGTTCCAGTCAATAAATCAGTATCTGATAAGAGTATTTGTCGACAGGTTCAGTTTAATTACGGATTCAAAGGGTTAAAATGATGAGTACTTTTTGCGACTTGTCGAGATCCTTTTGTTTCAACTTGGAAAAATGTTTCTTTTTCGATAGTGCTGCATTGCTGTTGCAGCCGAACACCTGAATTAACAACGTGCGTGTAACAGCATTCCATAGGCGTTAAAACAAGAATATTGAAAGGGTGATAGTGTACAGTAGTGCACACTATTCAACAGCGTTTGGATAAATTACCTCAATTGCAGTTATTTTATTGGAACGATAAGTCTTGTGCTCAAGCTTGGAGTTGGATAGATCCACATCAACAGAAAACAGGGGTTTTGTGTAGTTGGCACCTCCAATAAGGATCCCAGTGGGCAATGACCTGGACTTGATGTTGCAATACATCATCTTTTCTCCCCCTGCAACTAGAATTAAAAGCATTGTTGGAGTGTCCGCATAAACTGTGTATTTCTTCGTAGGTTGGTAGTAGCTGGGTGAAGAAGCACATGCTGTCGCCCCAGTTTGTTGTTTCGGTTCTAAAAAGTGTTAGACTGTCATTGTCCTGTTGGATAGTCCTTCTGTGTCTGACGCACTGATAACAAGTGTTGTATAACCAAGTTAATATTGGATGGTCGATACAGTGAAGATTAATAGATTTTTTAAAACAATTAAATAGATGCAGCTTAAGTTAAAACTTAATTTCATTCTTGTACAATTTTCCGCTCGGTGCAAGTTAAAATATGCACGGGCAAGTAAACAACTATATGCTTTACTTCGTAAGGAAGACTTAGTAAGGAAGATTGCTTGCAATATAATAACTCGAAGAATAAAAAACATTCTGGATAAAAATTTATGGAGCGAAGTTCAAGAAAACTACCTCCAACAAACGTCAATACCGGCACAAAACTGAGATCCATCATCGAGAGCAATCAGCATGATGGTGGGGGCGAAATAATCGAAACAACAAGCTCTCAGTCTACAACGTATGTTTAGAAATGTGTGAGTAAACAAACAATGTAGAATGGTTGTGCGACCTGTGTATACTTTTTCCATGGATTCTAGAGTTGTACAACAAAGTCCACGAATTACGCCAAGTGTTAGCCAGAGTGGGATGGTCAAATGGAACATCACTCTGGTCAGAACACTTCAGATAACACTCTGCAAGCGAGCAGCACAGTAATGCAAACAAACTACGCGAGAGGAGCTTTGACTCGGACAAATCGACGTCGGGGATCTTTTAATGGCACAAAATCAAAAAGTACTTCTTCGAATTTTACATTTTTCGACGTGTAATAAGGGTAGTCACAGAATACACTAGAAAAGGAGTCGGTTGACAGTTTGGACAGTCGTGGCAGACACTGCTCGATGGCACTGACAGCAGAAGTTGGCGACTGTTGTGCAAGCTATTTTCATTTGATGTTGGTTCACAACAGTTCATTTACATAGTTGACAAAGGCGTCGATGAATCTGTCGTTAGTCTTGATAGTTCTGGGCCATGTGTCAAGCTTAAAGGACACAATTCTGAAGGAATTTTGGAGGATGAATTTCAAAGCTGATGCGGTGGTGTCCGACTTGTGTGTGCAGTGGAAAATGACATTCAGCAAAAAAGGGTACCCATTGTGCGTTGAGTGAACTAACAATAATAACACGCATTTTGTTTTCCAATAGTTCTAATGTATAGCTCTATATACCAATTTCAATGATTGAGGTCAGTGTATACAAAAAGTGATTCAAGTTAGCGTTCTGTTCATCTACTAAAACACCGTCTGAATTTTGAGTCAATGTGTGGCAGTTATTTATGTACTATCGTTTGAGCATGCATCGCAAACGAATTCCGCTAGAGTAACTCCACAAGAGTCTACCAATGTATTCTAAAGATTTCCCTATCAGAAAACCGTCCTTCTAAGCACACCATACCTTGAAGTCACTCCCACCGTTACAAAAAGTCTTAGGTAAAGTGATTAATTAAAAAAAGGCGATTTCTACATTGAATTTCTGTTGTAGAAAATCGTCGTACGGATGAGGCGAACGAATGAGCTGATTCAAATTGATACCACAGTGATGCTTGGTCACATACTCGACGATAACGTTGGATTTCTCTTTGGCAAACCTGTGGTTGTCAGTGGCCAACGAAGTGACACTGTGCGAGTTGCCCATAATTGATGCAACGTCGCTAATGATATTAAATGTATTAACAAAACATAAGTGACAACGGCGACTATTAAGTCTCTTGACGATATCGCGTCATTGATAACAACTGCGAAAATATCTAATGTTCGACTCAAACACGCTACAAACAATAATTGTTCCTGTATTAACTAGATTTAGTTGTCGCTCTCTCGATGATCAACTAACTAATTGGAGTTTTTGCGCAATACTAAGGATCACGTGAAAACAACACTATAAAGAAGAATGAGCCAACAAGTGCAGCCGAAAATGAAAGTTGTTCTGTCCAAGACTAACGTGCTATTTTCAACCGATTTGTTGGTAAACTCGCCGTCTCGCGGAGATGGATGCACATTGGAGGAGGAGATCCATATCAGAATAGCCTGCTGCGAGAGAATACAACACGCAGGTCGACTTTTGGAGCTGCCACAAGTATTTCATTGGGTCGTAGCTTGAGTATACTTCTAACGGGGTTATTTCAGCACGCGATTGCTACAGCTCAAATTCTGTTCCAACGATTCTACTTGAAAAAATCCATCATCACCTACAACATAGATGTATTGTTAATTTTCGAGTTGACCCAAATTATTGGCACACTCGCAAAATCAGCGATAATGTAATTAATAGGTGTTTTCCATGGCGTCTGTGATTCTGGCGGGAAAATGCGAAGAGTCCTTTCGTCGTATTCGCGAGGTGGTCAATGTGTTCAAATACATCGATGATATGGAGGGTCCTAGACAGTGAGTTGCCGTCTGTTTTAAAATTTTCTCTAATCCAGCACACACACACACTAGTGAGTCAGAAATGTTAGAGTGTTACGGCACCGCCTACATCAAAATTAAGGGATTCGTGATCGACGCAGAACGTCGCATACTGAAAGAATTGGGCTTTTTAGTCCATGTGCAGCATTCCCACAAAGTATCTAGCAATTTTTGTCATCAGCCTGTGATAGGGATCCATTAGTGGATAGTTTCCATTGCGAAGATTGTCGGCTGCGAAGGCAACATTGAACTGCTGCAAAATGCGTGGAACTATATGAATGACTCGTTGAAAACGCCAGTGTTTCTATTCCACAAAACCGAGTACATCGCGTGTGCCTGCATCTATTTGGCAGCAAGTGTGTTGAAAGTGGCACTGCCCGTCAACCCCTCTTGGTGGACTATTTTTAGAGTGGACGAGGCTGAACTAATTGACATCTCCAAACAAATCGCCTATTTGTATTCTCTTCCCAAGGTAATCACTTTTTGTCGTCCATGGTGATTTTAACCTCAGATTGATATGAACTCTATTTGGGCCCGGTGTGTTTCCAAGGCAGACAGAACTCTCTATACTTTGTACGAGAGAATTCTGATTGACGAGCCACAACAACCCGAAATTATCGCCAAATTTTAGTTTGATTATGTTAGTCAACACTTGTATTATAAGAACCAACTTAGTTTTCGGAATGCTTTCATGTGTCGTCTTGTCAGCATTAGTTTTCAGAATTTGTGATAAAGTTACCGATTCGAATAAAGCAAGTTCAGCAGACATTGTCATTTCAACTGAGCATACCATTACTGGAGTCGAAGATACTGCAATTATATTTTTGAAACCGTTGTTGTTGTTGTTGTTGTACTAATTCAAACATAATCACACACAATTGCATAAAATTAACCATGTAACACCTTCAGTGATTTGTGGTGAAAAAGCTGAGCCAAATACAAGTGTAACAAAACGCTTGGATGGAACGATTCCATTGAATCATGTCAACATTTTATTATTGAACTGGCGCATGTAGTTTAAACTTACGCACTTTGTTGACATATGATTCGCAATTATATGCGTTGAATGGTTAAATTTCCATTTTAGAAAACATCTTATATAATTCCAGATGGAATTGTAGCTCATTTATGCTTAAAATAATTATTACCATGGCGGCGAGTAAACAACACCCAGGGCAGATACACGAAGTGCGATTAGCCTGAGATAACTCAAACCAAACCATCCTCATTAGTTAAGTCGCAAAATTTCGATTGATAGCCCCATTCCTTGGTTCTGTGGCATTGTAATCGCATTCACGCGACTATACGTCAAACCGCGTGTTCTCCAAATTTGTATTTAAATATAAAACAGCATTGAGACATGTGGGGTTGTTTGTTGGCGACTTAATGTGAAAAGAAGATAGATATATAATATGCGTGAAATTAGAAAAATATCATCCTCTAATGCTTTAGCAAGTAGGTGTCGGATTAAATTGCGATTTACAAATAACCTACTTTACAAATGATAATTTTCATTTTCAGACCCTATCAAAGTAGAAGGAGCGTGGAAAGAAAACGTATGTTTAATGCGTTCGTTGAAAAACTTTCAAAACATACTTTACTCATGTTATTTAAGTTTATTGATTTAAGATTGTATGGAGGATAAGAGTTGATATATCTTGAACATCAATAAGAATTGTCAATATGGGTTTATGCTATTTTGGACCAAATTTACGGTAGTCATACCCAATTACACACGCTGATAGTTTTGTGTAAACCATGTTTGTGTATTTTTGTCGATTAAAATTTTAGCAATAAATTCGATTTTTTCACCTTAAAAACTCATAAACTTCTCAAAAATAAACAGAATATTCTAAAACAAATTTTCTAATTTAATAGTGAATTCATCAAGAACTTACTCGATTGACTTTGGCCATTTGAATGTTATGACCAATCTTAACACCTGGTTTATAAGCTCTTAACAAAAAAAAGTGAATTTAAAAAGTAGTTAATTATTAATTGTAATCTTGTGAAATTTGAATTACTGAGTTGGGGATAATTTTCAAAGTTTAATCTGAAGACAAGACGATGTGCACTGCGTACATATAAATATGCCTATTTTTACTTCATTACGCGCTCAATTACTAGAAGGGGTCGTTTGCTTGGTATGTGTTTGATGGCTGTGGCAGTCAAATGGATGGGAATATTTTGCGACGATACTACTGATGGTTTAGTAAGCAGTGTTGTAAGGTTGTGTGCTGACTTTGATTGCTGTAGGTTGGCTGCGTAATAATTGTGTTATCTGATGATTTTGTTGTGGAAGACTACACATACGTACTAAAGAATACACAACCACCCGACACGCCTAAATTGTCACAGAATCGTGTTGTTCTTAAAAGTAAGCACCTTCCGTGTGCCACTTCAAATAATATCCAAACATGAACTACTAAAATCACATTAGTTCAGCCGTTTTCGGTTAGAACGACAACGTATCAAAATAACCATAGGGAGCTCAATGTTTTAAACATTCATCTAACCATTATTATCTTCAGTGAGATATTGACATCAACTTGTAGATCATGATAAAGCAGAACTCGAAAAAAGATTAAAGTCAATCTTGTCTGATGCTTCACAGCCCACTAAAAAGGATGTCCAAGTCACCATACTCTACACACTAGAGTAGACATTGTTATACATTGCAGTTACATATACTTTTCAATTTGCATGATAAATAGAGTCACTAAGGATAACTTTGATGAATTGGTTGTCGAAGTTAGTCAACTGGCTCAAACAGTCTTCAACCTTAAAGAGACACCACAATCAGTTCCCTACACACAAAAAATTGCTGAAATCTTAACTTTTGGAGTTACTAATATTAACCTTGTTGACGAAGTACATAGATTATATTTCTCATTTAATTTTATCTAGACGTTTTCGAAATCACTGACATTAATATACAGAGATAACTATTTGTTTATAGGGGTTATTCCTGACAACTCTCAATTATTTGCATCAGAATTCCTTCACAATGTTTACTATAAATCAAACCCCTATACGTTGGTCGCAAATAGGTTCATGTGTGCTACTCCAAACGCAATAAACGCTATTATGTTAACAAAAATAATCAATGTACACTAATTCGTATTTTTTACTCAAATATTATATTAAATAAAAATAGAAGGATGCTATTACAAAGCGTTATCCGCATCCTTGTTTACCAGAAAATACCAGGTATGTGTTCAAAGCGGGACAAATACGTGGCCCATGTGTTAAATCTATCCCAACGACATTTGCTGTTGAGTTTTTTGGACAATTTAACGAAGCCGAATGCGTTACATTGATAACTGCAGCGACAAAAGAAGTAGACGTTGAGACTAAGTATCCAGCGAAAGCAAACTTTCTCAAAATTCCAACACCTTTACCAATTGATCCAAAGGATACAATAACGGTCATTCCTATTTGCTATATTAAATGCTCTCAACTAATATTATTTGCTTAGCTGTTCAATTCAAGAGTCTCTATTAGTGAAAGACCAGATGATATCCTAACAGAAATAAAAGGTAATAAACAAAAAGAATGTGTTCCTCCCGTAGTAGACGTGTTGGTAATCAGTTGATTTATTTATACCGACTTATAATCAGTTAGTTAACGTCATTGGGTAACGAGTGTTTTCTACTAGTCTATTTGGGTTATTTGCTCACGAACATCGTAGGTTACACCGCTGGGACAATTGTTGTTAACAAAATGTGACGCATTAAAGTAGGTTCATTGTTAATTATTTTTTAGAGACTCACCTGAGCTGGAAAAACAATTCTTACCTTACATTGATGAGAGATTTGGATTGGCATTGTCGCCTCCGCCTCCAACACCGTACTACAACTTAATGCACATAATTTTTAAGTAGTCAACTAGCTCTACATCGTCAACAACTCCGACGCCGCCAACAACTCCGACGTCGCCAACTCCCATAAGCACGCCTATTACAACAGTACCACCTAAAACAGCTGCCATTTCCAAAGGAGTCCAAACAGCGATTGGACTTGGAATATCGGTTCCCATTGTTGTGATCATCATTGTTATCATCGTTATCTTTAAATTCAAGAAAAGAACTAAATTTGAAAACAATCTCTAATATGACTTGCCTATCAAGCCGTCACTAAACTACTACTTACAATAAAATTCGATTACATGTTTGAAAAGCGACTATTCGTGTGACAGTCTCTATAACGCGTTGTCATTGAATTATGTAAACATTTTATAATTTTTTCTCAAAATGTCTACAAATAATTTCACGAATCGTGTTTGCTGATGAATTAACAAATCTCTCGAGCATTTCTACAATTTTCCAAATATGTGATTTTAACGCTACACTAAATGAAAAATCTCAATGTGTCAAATTTGAATTAATAACAAATTTTCCTCAACTTTGATAATCTTTTGGTGGTATACCCAAAAATTGACATTTATTGTAGCTGTTTGAGCCATTTACGGTATTTAAATTTTAGAAATAACTGGATAAGAAAGTGGGCGGGGAGTTTCAATAAAGCCCACTGGATTTTCCAACACGACTTTTTTAACAGTTTGGGCAACTGGACAGTTGTTATGCATCATGCCACACTGTATGCTACAGTCTGTAACTGCATAAAATCAGGTGAATGCATCGTGCGCAATAACTAAAAGATTATTTTAGTAGGTTTTTGGCGACAACACCGAAATATACTTATTAGGTGACATTAGATTGTTATTAAGCTCTTGCATATTTAACCTTTTAGTTATCCTAAAAAACTGCTGAGATTATTTCGTTTGCGTGACAAAGTCAATTTTAATTAAAAATAAGCATACATTTAAGAGGAATAAATGACCATCACATGAAAATGCCAAACATGCAACAGGGAACCGACTGTGTACGATTTCTACAAAAAATTGTACAATCTCATTTATGTTATTCGATATTTACACAAGCAAAGAAATAGACCAGCTGTATTTATATACGATAGTTTTATTTAAGGAAGTGTCTATTGGCCCGTCGACGGGCCATTAGGCACATGCGTGTGGATGTTGCTATTGGCCCGCACGGATTAGTGTATCTGTTAATAATAAGCATTCGACTTCATGAAAACATTTCAACTGGTCATTATAACCTTATATAATTTAGAAAATTAATGTTTTGAAATGTAGCGTTCTATGCAAGGATCGATATGAATCAAAATAGTAATCCCTCTAATGAGTTCCCCCGAGCTCTTGCCAGGCCGCAGAAATGTTTGACAGATTTTTAATTTATCCAAAACTCGCCCAATTTATTATTCATAAACATCTATTAATTAAGTAATAAAATCACATATGCGAGTTTTTCAATGAATGGAAGAGTGTTCGACTGATAACTGAGTCAGTCGAACAAGCTATAACGAGAATCATAAAAAAATTCATAGAACACCTACAGTTGACATCTCCATTAATTCTCAGCTAAAATAATATACTTTTTGATCTTCTAAACTAGAAAATAGATTGACAGATTTATTCCTTATATAATAGATCATGAAATTTATATGGCAATATACGCTTATGTCTGAAATTTATAAATATTTTTCAGAAATACGACGGAAGATCATTTAGACCTCTATATAACGCATTATTCATTTGTTCAAATTCTTTCATCACTAACTTGAAACTATATTTGGTAAGATAACCATAATAATGTGACATTCAAGGTCAAGGGATATTTGAGGAACTTTTAACATTTCTTTCACGGCTTTATTGTCTTTTTCTATTCTAGAGGTATTGATAAAAATAACAAACTTTTTGAA